>KZ109511.1:0-33654 GCA_002116395.1 Ramularia endophylla | reverse complement strand
GGCTTCCGCCGAGAACAGCACCCGCTTGCCTTAACACCTACGAAACTGTCGCGGCCTCGCGGGCTTTGATAGTTTTGATTGACAAAAGTCTCGGTTGACAAAAGTCCCGGTTGACAAAACACCGTCGTAGCCTTACGATTGTTGCAGCCTCGCGGGCTTTAATAATTGTAGGCTTTAATTATAGGCTTCAAAACTTTCGTAGCCTCGTAGGCCTTAAGATGTTTTTTGGCCAAAAGTCTCGGTTGACCAAAGTCCCGGTTGACAAAAGTCTCGGTGTTGATATAGTCCATGTTGAATTAGACAGCGGCACGAGGTTCCTTTAAATCCTTGTTGTGTGAATCTGTATATGTGGTCCTATTCTGTTATATAATTCTAAAGTTAGGTAATCTCGGCGTGCCTTCGTTGTTAACGCGGACGAATACGTACTAAAACAACGCGTTAAAAGTTAGGAAACACGCGACAGCGAGTTGGCGTGAGTCCGTATAATAGGCTTGTTAGTATCGTTCGAAGGCGGACGCTTCGGCGCGTCGAATATGGGTGGTTCTGTAATGATCGAGTGAATTAGGTATGTTGATGTTTTTCTGAGGCGGAACTGAATGTCTTGCAGAGAAGGCAGTCGGGGAGAAAAGTCTTGAGATCTTGCCAGGCTCATCACAGATCCTTGTCGTACGAAACCCCAGAGTGCTAGTTCTATCTTCTCCTCAAAGCTTCCATTGTTCGTCTCATCATTGTCTCCGTACTGGCCTCAGAGTGCTGCATGGAGTTTTACGTCTTTTGTTGAAGTCAATACTATATTTTGTCAAGTCAAATCGTAGCAGCTTGCCAGCATTTTTGGCAGCATCGTCACCGGCTAAATTGCACGGAGCAACTGCAAGCCTCCTTCGGCGTCTGGTGAACATCACCGTACCGTAACCTTACACAACAGCGAAATCGGTGCAGCACAAGACGAGCTGACCCCCACCGTGGGGTCACAAGCTGTATCATGCTAGAATGATTGTAGCGAGACGTACCTGAAGATCCGGGCTAAGAAAGGTATTAAGAAGTCCCTATCACGAACCGAGAGAAGTATCAACCTCACACCTTTTCCCTCTTACCGCTCGTAAAACGTCAGTGTAGTACCAGTCGGCTCAACACGATGGTGACGATTGTCGATATCACGACGCGGGATGTGCGGTTTCCGGTATGTTGCAATGGTCTATACCTCCTGTCATCCAGCTAACCATGATACTCTGAAAAGACATCCCTCGACAAGACTGGCTCCGATGCCATGAACGCTGCTGGCGACTACTCCGCCGCATACTGTATCCTCCACAGCGACTCCGAGCACTCTGGACACGGCATGACATTTACCATTGGTCGTGGAAACGAAATCGTCTGCCAGGCGATCGCAGCCCTGGCAGAAAGAGTCAGAGGCAAGAAGCTTGAAGACCTGGTAGCAGATTGGGGAAAGACATGGCGGTATCTGGTCTCAGACTCCCACCTTCGCTGGATTGGGCCAGAAAAAGGTGTGATACATCTTGCATTGGGAGCTGTCGTCAATGCTATCTGGGATCTGTGGGCGAAGAATCTGGGCAAGCCGGTCTGGAGGATTGTTGCTGAGATGAGTCCTGAGGAGTTTGTCAGATGCATTGATTTCCGCTACATCACGGATGCGATCACACCCGAGGAGGCGGTTGCAATGCTGAAGAGTTTGGAACCAGGCAAGGCGGAGCGTATGAAGGAGGCCGAGCAAAGTCGCGCAGTTCCAGCATACACAACCTCCGCCGGCTGGCTCGGGTACGGCGAGGATAAGATGAAAGCTCTGCTGCAGGAGACGCTGAACCAAGGATACCGGCACTTCAAGCTCAAGGTCGGCACATCTCTCGAAGCAGACAAGCAGCGTCTCCGCATCGCCCGTGATGTGATCGGCTACGACAAGGGCAACATCCTCATGGTGGACGCAAACCAAGTCTGGTCTGTCCCAGAAGCGATCGTCTACATGAAGGAGCTGGCCGAGTTCAAGCCCTGGTTCATCGAGGAGCCTACCTCGCCTGACGACGTCTACGGTCATAAGGCTATTCGTGAAGCGCTCGCACCGCTCGGTATTGGTGTTGCAACTGGAGAGATGTGCCAGAACAGAGTCATCTTCAAGCAGCTGATCCAGCAGGGTGCAATCGACATTTGCCAGATCGATGCTTGCCGAATGGGAGGCGTCAATGAAGTCATGGCCGTACTGCTGATTGCTAAGAAGTTTGGCGTTCCCATTGTTCCACACTCGGGTGGCGTTGGACTTCCGGAGTACACCCAGCACCTCAGCACGATCGATTACGTCTGTGTGAGCGGCGCCTTGAGCGTACTGGAGTACGTCGATCATTTGCATGAGCACTTCCTGCATCCGAGTCGAGTGGCCGGAGGGTACTACCAGACGCCTATGGAGCCTGGATACTCAGTAGAGATGAAGGCGGCCAGCATGGATCAATTCGAGTTTCCGGGCAAAGAGGGAGTAAGTTGGTGGCGAAGCGCAGAAGCCCGCTCCATCTTGGAGGGCGAGAGAATATGAGACTGTGGAACAGGAGGATATTGTCAACCTGAATGCTAATAAACAGAATAATACACACGGCTTACAACTGATTTTCTTTTGTATTCTTCGGAAATCTCTTGGGTGAGCGTCGTCTTCGCGGAACGAGACCTGATCCCGAGACTACAGCAACTTCACCTAACGGTTCGAAGCCATGATAGCGCCGCGACTTGCTGAAAGAAGCTGGCTTCTCAAGCACTCGCTCTTGCTTTCGCTTGCATACTGGAACGACCTTACAGCGATTTCGGGCCCTATACCTATCTTTCTAGCTCAGGTACACCAGGAGTGCCTCGCTAGCACCCACGGAAAATGTCGCCGAGCCAGACACAACTTCCGTATCCTCGGTCACCGCGGAGCCTTGAATGGCGCAAGTACCATCTTCGAACGTCTGGCCACCGACGGTTGGCAGCTGGCCCTCATCCTGTCTCGAAGTCGCATACTCCGCCGTCAACCTCGTCGCAGAGGCACACGAACCAGATAAGCCCGTCAGAGTGAAGTTCTGGACAGACCTCGTGCCAGAAATGTAGTAATCCGAGTTGTACAGCAGGACTTTGGTGGCAGTCTTGCTGTCGTCATACAACGCGTACGCCGCATACCTCGTCGTTCCCTCATCTAGCTGAGAGATGTAGGAGACGTTGGTGAGAGCTTGGGTGGCGAAGTATGCTCCATAGTATGGAGCACCCATGTCGTAGCGTCCCCACCAGCAGTATTGGCCTGCGCATGTTAGATTCTGCTCAGAAGGATGCATATATTCTTGGACTCACAGTCGCCAATGGTACCTTGGTGGAAGAAAAGAGCCTGTCGAAACGAATCGTCAGCTGGAGCCTTGACCTGAGGGCCACAGGAGACATACCTCAGAGCCGAGCAGCACGGCCTGCATCACATAGTCTACGATCCACAGACCGGCTCCAAAGGTCGGACTAATACCTCCTCCACCTTGAGTGGCTGTGATCACAACATCAGCGTTGATACCCCGCGAACAAAGCGGAAGAAGTCTCACCGGAGTTTGTTTCGCCAAACACATGGATCTTTCCCTTGCTCTTGGCCGCGGCGATCTCTCCCTCAAACGCAGCCACCCGAGTAACGATCTCGGCATGATCCATAAGCGACGACAGATTCGCTGTCGAGGCCGATTGAGGATAGTGGTGAGAATCGAACGTCTTGACGTATTCGATGGCAGTACTATTCTCGACTGCAGCAAGGCCTTGGTTGGTGAAACCGCTGGCTTCCAGGTAGACTCCCGCCTGAATGATGCTCGGTGTTGAGAGGTTCTGGCCAACAGAGACTTGCCACGAAGTCTGCGATGCGTAGTCTCGAGCTGCCGTCCAGGTTTGGCCGTCCGCGATTGGGCTGCTTGAGGTGTAGACTTGTACTGGGTCAGAGATGGCGGCGGATTCGGACGACGGAAATACTCATACGATTTGGCTCATTTCCAAGCTCGATTGCTTCGAGGTTTGGCATCTTCTCTTGGGCTACATTCGCAGCTTCGATGGTGTTCGCAAGATTATCGAGCTCTCGATTGAGTCCTGGACCAACGTCAACATAAGTGCGGCCAGATATTTTAGGAAGATACATACCGACGGTCACTACTCCTTCATACGATCCGGCTCGAGAAAAGAAAGAAGGTCCAAACGTCAACGACAATGGAGCGTCTATGGAGCTTGCGACTGTGTAATTCACGTCACTGGCAAGCGATGGGTCGTACGTGGCTCGGTCCCTGGGCTGTTCAGTCGGGTTCATCTCCTCATGGCGTACTCCAGTGAGAGAAACCTACTGGGTTGTGCCTCCAATGCGTAGGCGCGGCCATGTACCACTGACATCTTTCAGGTTTTCCAGACATTGTACTGTGGAGTTGACGGAAGTAAAGTAACCTGGGTATGCGAAGAACTCGATGCTATTCTGCGTCAGTCGTGTGGAGAGGCCACGAACAATCAGTTTGGGAGATACTCACGATAATCCAACAGGTGCGGCGCTCAACGGACCGCTTGCAGTGGATGGCGAGACGGAAGGTACATTGTATGTCAACGCTGCTGCAGTTGAGGCGACTCCCAACAGTCTGAATGCGGTGGAGGTCGTCATGTTGCTCCTGCAGTGCTCCCTGCCCTGGATACATATTTCATGGTTCGGGTGGCTGAGGCTTTTATGTTTGCTTCACCTACAAATATCCTCCCCGTGATCTCTACTCTGAGATCCCCACACTTACGAATGCCTAAGGCGGGACTCGGCATTCTCAAGTTGGAGCCGATGTTGATGTGCAAGATTGGCGGCGATGAATACGAAAATACTTCCGTTTGTCGATTAGACTTTTGGCCGCTTTACCCGGAACGCAAGTTCCCCTCGCTGGACATTGCCCCGAAAAGACATCACTCGTAGCCATTGGGCTTTTGTCATCGTTACATGCAAGATCAACGTTTCCGAGACCTTAGCAAACGCTTCTTAGAAGTTCAGCCTTCTTTCAGACACGTCAGCTTCCAAGATGAAGGTGTCGGCCGAGGACCAGCGGGTATCGTTTTCTAAATTGACTATGGAAGTGGTTCGAACACTGATGGTGAACAGATTATCCGTCAACTGAATGCAAACTGGATTTGGGTACCTAACTGGATTGATTCTTCGAAGGCCAACACCGCAGGGCGAGTTGTTCACTTCAAACGCAAATTTTCGCTCAACTCCATCCCTGAGAATTCAGTCTTGCACTTCTCTGCAGACACACGATACAAGTTATATGTCAATGGAACACGTGTGGCTGTTGGACCAAGCAGAAGCAGCCCCTTAATCTGGTACTATGACACTCTTGACATTGCTCCCTTTCTGAAGAAGGGTGAGAATGTGCTTGAGTTTGTGGTCATACATTACTTTGCTTCGTCAAGGGCTGCGATGCCGTTCGAGCGAACATCTTATCCTGGACTGACGGTCTGTGGGAGCTTCAATATCGACGACCACACCATGGATTTGTCTTCGATGAAGGACTGGCAATGTTGGGTGGATGAGAGCATCAAATTCCCGACAGGACTGGTCGACGATGTGTTTCTCCATGTAAGTCTGTTTACTTCCTGCTAACTGCCAATCTAACACAAGTTCCAGATCAGCGAGCGAATCTCGCCCGTTCAAGCAAGCCCAGCAATGACACCCGAGCCGTATGGCTTCAAGACTTTGAATGGTGACATTCTGCCCTGGAGGTTGCGGCCTCGACCCATCCCAATGCCAGAAGAGCACGATGCAGTCGTCAATGTCATTCAGTCATGCCATAGCGATGCCAGTACCTCAGAGTGGACCGCTTACCTGCAAGGATTTAAAGCTTTGACTCTTAGCCCAGGTTCCACACATCAAGTTGAGATACAAGCG
Organism: Ramularia endophylla; assembly: GCA_002116395.1. Taxonomy (NCBI): domain Eukaryota; kingdom Fungi; phylum Ascomycota; class Dothideomycetes; order Mycosphaerellales; family Mycosphaerellaceae; genus Ramularia; species Ramularia endophylla. The sequence continues at coordinate 27,755 of KZ109511.1, read as the reverse complement.
GATGTTCACTCAACTGCCTTCTTACGATGGAGCTTCCGGTCTCAAGATCAATCACAAATCAAAATGAAGATAACTTACTCTGAAGGATATGAGCTAGAGCCTCGATCGTACCCATTTTTTCGCACGAAGAGAGATCGTCTAGATGCGAGCAATGGTCATCTTCTGGGTCCCTATGACGAGATCATCTTGGACGTTCCAGCTGAAGGATCTACAATCTACGAGCCGTTCTGGTTCAGGACATTTCGCTTGATGCGCCTCGAAATCGAAGTCGGAGTGGCGAGTGTTGAGCTTGAAAAGTTCGAGGCGAAACAGACTAACTATCCTCTGGATGTAAAAGCAAGCGTGCAGGATCGTGGAGATTCTCAAACTCAACAGATATGGGACGTCTCCATCCGCACGATGCGGAATTGCATGTTCGATGCATATTCAGATTGTCCCTTCTATGAGCAATTACAGTATGTCCCGTTATCTTCAGCACCCATCCCTGCTAACCACAGGACAGATACTCTGGTGACAGCCGCTCGGTTGGTCTGTTCCACTATCTCATCTCGGGCGATGACCGTTTAATGCGACAGACGATTACCAACTTCGCAGCTTCGATCGGGTTTGAAGGCCTGACACAGTCACGTTTCCCCTCGCATGTTATGCAACTCATTGCCGGCTTCTCTCTTTACTGGGTCCTTCAAATTTGCGATCATCATCTTTACTTCGGCGATGCTGCATATGCTCGTTCCTTTCTGCCCCGGATCGATGGCGTACTGGACTTCTTTGACTCGCATGTCGATGATAGAGGCCTTGTCAGTGGGTTGCCCGATGATGTCTGGCAGTACGTGGACTGGGTGACAACCTGGGGAGCAACAGACGAACATCCGGACAAAGGTGTGCCTACCTCTGGACGGAGATCGAACCTGCACACCTACTTCAGCATGCTATACGCATATGTGTTACAGAAGGCCGCAAAGCTGCTGATTGAAGTTGGCCGCCCTGCACACGCTGAGGAGTACGAGTCCCGGGCCAAGTCGTTGCAAACTGCAGTCCGTGCTCATTGCTATGATGGAAGCTTTTTCACGGACTCTACTTCAGACATTGCGGGTGAGGATGCATACTCTCAACACTGTCAAGTTTTCGCCGTTCTTTCGGGGTGTGCTCAAGAGCAAGACAGGACTCGATTGCTGCAAGGAGCCTTCGAAAACCCCAAATTCTCAAAATGCTCGTATGTGATGAAGTTCTACGCGTTGCGGGCCTTCTCCATCGCAGGAGACGAAATGTATGAGTCTTTTTGGAAGACGGTATGGGACCCTTGGAGACAGATGCTGGCCAACAACTTGACAACTTGGGAGGAAGACGATGTCCGACAACGCTCCGACTGTCACGCATGGGGAAGTGTGCCGATATATGAGTATTGTACAGAGCTTGCGGGCGTACAGCCGATCTCTGCCGGCTGCAAGAGACTCTTATTCAAGCCTCGATTGAATTTGAGTGAGGGAATCGATGCGAAGGTTGCTTTGGGAAACGACAATATGGCGACCGTTTCTTGGAGGCTGGCAGAGGGGAGGAAGAAACAGGTAGAATTGCGGCTGACGAGAGCCGTAGAGCTGTGCAGCCAGCTTCCTGGAGGCGATATCGCAGAGCACGGCGTTGTCTCCTCGCTCACATTGCTATATAGCCCCTGAGGCGTCGTATGCAGCGTCTGCTACATTTTGGCTGACACCGAGATTTGAGATCACCTAGCCTCCCACAAGTCGTCTCTGTGGGTAACACGGAATCAATCTAAACATTTCGTTCGTTCCAGACTTGCTTGCAAGACGCGGTCGCCTTCTGGGATGCTGTAGATCGAGAGAGAACGGGGTATGATTAGAAGTACGCAGCCTGACAGGCCACCATCCTATGGAAGGAAAAATTGAGCCTCGGGCGATCAACACTCCGAATGGTTGCAGTAGGATTTGGCAGCGAGGAGAAACTTTCGTGGCTTGCTCCGGAGTACCGTATTGCAGCAACCCGAAGTTACATAGTCTGAAGACTTGATCTGCTTGTCCACGTGGCCAAGGATCGGGTGTCCAACGTTATCCGGTCCATCCTCAAAGGGCAAGTTGTTTATTACCCCAGCTTTTGTCTTCCCCTTTCGACAAGGTTCACATCTCACTTTATCGATCATGGCCCACAACGAGCAAGAGATGGCCAACATGGACGAACGATCGGCTGAGAAGGCTCTCGATAGTCACGTAGAGGACATTTCTCATGCAAGGACCACGACCCAGATGCGCAGCAAGTCTGATGATGTCTCGGTGTGGCAGAGCATGATGCAGCACAAGTTGGTTGGATTGGTTGCTATGAGTGCTGCCTTCAGTGCTTCATTGGATGGCTACCGTGAGTGCTCCGCAATGCGTGAATCAATCATGAAAGGGGTCGAGCTTACTTTCTACAGAGATCACACTGAATGGCGGTATCGTTTCCAACAAGGGGTTTATCCGGCAGTTCGCAACGTCTGGTACAACGATCATCGCTGGCAAGTATATCTCAGCTTGGGGAGGTATTCAATCTGCTGGCCAGACGATCGGCCAAGTAGTGAGTAAAATGCTGTTCGAGGGACCATGAGGATCTCGTGTTAATGATCAACAGGGCCTGCAATTTGTGGCAGATTCATTCGGGCGTAAGATTGCGTTGCTCACACTGTGGGTCTTCCTCGTTGCGGTGAGTATAACCTGCGGCGTTGCGAGGGACAAGTAGCTGATACCGTTGCCCAGAGTGTCTTCGGCGAGTCTTTCGCGACAAGATGGGAACACTGGCTCGTCGCAAAGCTCTTCTCGGGTATGGGAGTCGGCATGCTCCAAAGTACTGTTCCCGTCTACCTCTCTGAGATAGCTCCAACACAGTTGAGAGGATTCTTCATCAACGCGTACACTTTGTAAGAAGTTTGGCCAGGGGCTCCCCAGCTTAAACGCTGACAGTGCGTGCGCAGCTGGTTCGTTATCGGTCAGCTCTTCGGTTCTGTTGCCTTGAAAGGGCTTCAGGATACCAATCCCTACGATTTTAGAACGGCAATATACACCCAGGTAAGGCAACCCCAGTCCGCCTTCGACTTGCAAAGCTTACTCTTCTCCAGTGGGCCATGGTGGGCATCATGGGTATTATCTTCCTGTTGTTGCCAGAGACTCCATGGTGGTTAGTCCAGAAGAATCGGGTTTCGGATGCTGCCAAAGTACTGCGGAAATACAATGGCCATGTGCAGGATTACAACGTCCAGGAAACGATTGTAGGCGGCTGCGGTCCGATGCTCGTTCTAGCAGGTCGCTGACAACAGCAGGATATCATGAACAACACGATTGAAGAAGAGCGCCATCTTGCCAAGGAGAGCTCTCAAGAAGGCTTCTTCTGTGTCTTTCAGGGCCAGAACTTGATTCGCTTCATCATCTCCGCTTGGCCCAAGATCACCCAGCAACTAGTTGGCTTGACGGTGTTCAACACTTACGCCACGTACTTCTGTAAGCAAGTCAACCGTTGCTACCAAGCAGCACTGATGCTCAATCGCAGTCCAATACGCTGGGAACAGTGACCCATTCCTGGTTACCGTGATCCTCTCCTGCTGTCAGATCCTTTCGATGATCATCACATGTGGCCTGACAGACACATTCGGTCGACGACCACTGACAATCTATCCATATGGCGTGACTACGCTCTCGGTCCTTGCTATTGGCATCATAGGATGCTTCGACTACACAGCCCAGGCTACCAGCTCTTTGTTGGTCTTCTTCGGCTGCTTGGCTACGTTCTCGACCACGGGTGCATCAGCTATCGGTTATGCATACGCCGCGGAAGTCCCGCAGCAGCGTCTCCGTGCCCGAACCGCAGCTTTGGGTCTCGCATTTTCCAATCTGATCGCCATCCTCTTCAGCTTCTGCACGCCCTTGATGATCAATGGGTCGAGCAAGTGGGGCGTTAAGACTGGGTTCTTGTAAGTGCTTGTTCAGCTTGATTGAGTGGCATTCATGACTGACACACGGCTGTAGCTTCGCAGGAACTGGCGCCGTTGCGGTGCTGATATCCTGGTTCATCCTGCCCGAGCTGGCTCGTCGAACACCAGCAGAGATTGACGAGATGTGAGTGCCGGATCCTCGCTCTGCTTTGCACTAGCTCTGTATCGCTGACAGTGCTTTTTTCGATAGGTTCGAGAAGAAGGTGACGCTCCGGAAGTTTGGCACATACTTGACGGAAGTTCAAATGCGTGTAGAGGAGCACGATCAGCCGGAGAAAGTGTAGATTCGAGCAAGATAGGCACCCGATCAACTGTCGTTGCTGATGCTGAATAGAATGCCGTCAGAGCTCGAGTATTAGCGGGGGGGTCCCGCGATGCTTCGGGCTGTTTGTTAAAATTCTCGTCTACGCCGTCATCTGCACACGGTGACACGCACATGCCATTTTCACATAAACACCCATCAAGACAGCACCAACCAAGACACAAATATGGCACCCCTTTCCCGAGATGAGCGCGTTGTGGCAGGATTCGAGGCCGCCCTCCGTGGCAACTTCGAGGGTGATGAAGACGAATCGGTCGAGCAGATGGTAACAGCCCTTCTGGAAGCTCGAGACAACCACGAGAAGGCAATCAAGAAGGAGAAGGAGAAGGAGGCAAGACTGGAAGAGTTCCGGAGTTACGGTCAAGACGACCTCGAGCCAACTCCAGCTGCCGAAGCCGACTCGGGAGACGCTTTCCTGCCTCAGAAAGTGGCAGAAGATGCCAACACCGTGGCGAAGCGAAAGCGGAATACGGAGGCCGCACGTAAGAGCCGCGCCAAGAAGGCCAAGGAGGTGAAGGATCTGGAAGATCGGGTGAAGGAGTTGGAGACCAAATCCGCCTCTTGAATCTTGTAAGTTTACTACACTCTGGACGCAGTCACGGTTTCTGATTTGCTCAGCAGTCTCCTCATCCCCAGCGCCGCTCTTCAGATTATGGAGAGACTCAATGTATTGTACGGAATGATAGCTTTCTGATCAAAAACATCAGTAAAATAAGCTATAAATGAGAATTACAGCATTTGAACGCAGCGGAAAAGAATCCTCCTAAGAGCGGAGTTGTAGCCTTCGCGTGTCTCTCTCTCTATTGATTTGGTTGTATACCCTGCTAGGCTGCGGGCTTTTGCACGTCGCATTCCCATCCGATGCGTCGAGATGATATACAATGCTGTGGAGATTAACAGGGAATGTGAGCTTTGCGTGAGGTCGAATTCACGAAAAGTTAGCAGCGCTAGCGCCCTTTGCCAAGCGCTGATGTTAGGGTTAGGGTTGGGGTAGTGCGTACAACATCAGCTTCTTCTTCGCACGCAGCCAAGATCGTTGACAAATGTACGTGCGAGCATATGCGTGAAGGCCTCAAGTTTGTATGAAGTTCACATCGTTGTGTAGTCTTCAATGAAGGTATCCCCAACGATGCCCACGCTGTCACCGACGTCAGCACGACAAAGGCATTTGTTCGTGAGATGCTTTGTGCACAACGAACCATTTCCAAGTTGTAAAGAAACCTCTCATGTGTTATGCCTCTGCGAATCGTTATATGATCTCCAATGCGACTATTCCCAACAATGCTCACCCTGTTGCTGCTGTCGGGACAACGAAGCTCCTAGTATGTGAGATGCTAAATGCTTTGTGGACAACGAACGCTTTCGAAGCTGCGAAGACTACACTTGATGTGTTGTGCCTCTGCGAATCGTTGAACAATCTCCAATCCAACTATCCCCAACGATGCTCACGTTGTCACTGACGTCGGGACGGTAAAGCTCTTTGTCTACGAGATGCTTTGTGGTCATCGAACGTTTATGAAACTGCGAAGATACCTCTGATGTGTTGTGCCTCTGGGATCGCTCGTCCGGGTCGTCTGTGTGAGGTCCAGTACAGGAGCTTCACGTGGCTAGGAACACATCACAAGCTCTTGCTAATGCTTGAATTCTTGCATAGTCTCCAATGGAACCATTCCTGACGATGCTCACCATGTCATCTCCCTGACACCGACAGAGCATCTGTTCTTCGAGATCTTGTACACATGGCGAAGGGTACTAAAGCTGCGAGGAATGCCTCCGATGTTGTGCCTTTGAAATCGCTTGTCGGAACCGTACATGTGAGCTACAGTACAGAAATTAACATGGTTGTGAATACACCTCATACTCATCATAATCATCCCTCAAGCTCATGAACTTTGGCAAAAGACCGTTTCGCATCCACGTCCACTGCCTCACTGTAGGGGTCCATCTCGTGAACTTGGACACCTGCATCCATCTCGTGCAAAGCTTTCATTTTCTCGTCTCCGTACAACTCCGCAGCGCCTGGGGCTGGCGACAACTTCGACGCTGGGGTCCATGCTTCCAGTTCGATGGCTCTCTTGTGAGCATCACTCAACTCGCGGAATAGCATGTTTCCGTCCTCGGTCCAGCTATCGTCGTCCTGCAATGTGTTAGCGAAACTGTTTACATTGTTCGAGAGACTAGGCCTCACAGAATCTCCGTTCTCAACTCTACTCCTTTTAGTCTGGAGAGGTATGTCTCCATCTCCCGCCAGCTCATCTTTGTACCTTTCCACAATTGTTTCAACACCTACACGGATCTTTTCGCACTTATAGCTCGCTGACAAGCTCCGCCGTGGTATCAACTTCTTTACATCGGCATGGACGTGCTCTGAGTAGCCTCGTATCCGATAATTCCTTGCTGCCGTGGCGACATCTTTTTCCGTGGGTTGTCCGCTGTCTCGAAAGGTTACCTCTTTGAACGAACGGACAAGAACAAGAATCAGATCGCAGGCCATGGTGAGGAACAATCGACATGTTGCTGGAACGACCAGAGGAAGACTGATGGCGCCTGTCACAAGGAAAGCCGGAACCATTGTGACAGCGCTTGATCCGATCCCCAGGGCACTTATACCCTCTCCGATTGCTAGCATCATGTCGAAGCCCTAGAGTAGTCAGTACGATTGCAGCCAAAGACAGCCGTCGTGTTCTTACAATACTACGAACAGTAAGCAGTCATCCTCCCAAGACGTCATGAGGGAGACTTACTGATTCCATACATTCTTCTTCATCGCTTCGATCGCCATGGCTGCGCTGACCGAGGGCAATCCAAAAGAGTTCATGATGTGCTGGCAGACTTTGTTCGCCGCAAGCTGGCGATGCATAGATGCTGCTCCGGGAACAGAGAACGCTACACCCGTTGCCGTGCGCACCAGAGCTTTGTAGCGTTGCATGACTTCACATAATGCCAAGTCAATCTTCAAGTCGATGCGTGTAACTTGCGCACGGATGTAGAGCATACGAACTTTGTCGGTGTCGAAGCAGTGCGACGTTGTCTTGCTTAGAGTGGCGACTGACTCGTCATCGTCTGTGGAGGGTATTAGCACTCACAGATTGAAGGTCAGTCTTGGGGAAGCGTTTACCTTGACTGACAGCCACAAGAGCGTCAAGTCGTCCGCCCGGAATGCTTTCAAGCTCATGCCTGATAGTATCCAGGCGGTTTGCAAGATGCTCTTCCGCGGCTCGATCGCATGCCTCTTCGTCGAAAGACAGCCCTGCTTTCTTCAGGCCTTTTCGATGTGCAGAAAAAGCGAGATCCATCAGGTCATCCTTCTTAGTAGCCACAATCACAATCGGGACGTCCTTTGCATATCTGGACACCGCTTGGAAAAGCTTCTCGGTGGCCGTCTGCAATGTTCGAGCACTGTTGATCTCTATGCAAAACCAGATGACATGTAGGCGATCACGTATCTCAATGACTTCCGACTTTGCTTTGAGAAATTCCTCGATTGCAACAAATTCTGTCTCTGCACCGGCTTCGAATCCGCCAGAGTCATGCAGTACCAGATCTGGTCTGCCCTCAAATGTGATCTCCTGCTTGACATCGTGAATTCCACGTTGGCGGTCTGAACTTTGAGTCTTAGTGGATGGTCAGCAAAAGCTTCACCGTGATTTGAAAGCTCGCAGGACCTACAACATCCACACCAAAAGTCTTGTTTATCAGTGTTGATTTTCCCACGCCGGTGTTTCCGCACACGAGTACACGGATCGGTCCTGCGTCAATGGCATCTTCTGCTTCATCTCCTCCACCCCAGAACCCAAAGTTTGGCATCCCACTCTTGTTCGTGCCGAGCATTATATCTCGCCATCGCTCGAGTTGCCGCTGCAGCTTTGCTTCCTTGGTGTCCAAGGCGATGCTGATGTGTTCATCGAGAAGGAGATACACGGAAGGATGAACGATCGTTCCCTGCGGAGCGTCATGACAATATCCGCGTAACTCGCCGCCTGGGTCGAAAGGTGTTCGAGGTCGTTTCGTCCGAATGGAGCCTTGTCGTGTATTGAGCTTCAATCCATATCGGTCGTTGCGGCTAGGCTCGCCGTGGACGTGTCGAACATCGTGCATCGTAGTGATCACCCCATTTTGACTCCCAAACCTCCATTTCTTGCCATCTTTGCTTTTACCTGCTGGCGGCATTGGAAAGGCGGCTGACAGTGGACTCTCTCTATGACCACTAGGATTGCCGGCCAAGTCGAACTCCACTCCAAAGAGGCTTGCTTCAAGTACCATCCACTGTAGTGGGTATAAACTCAGGCCATTCTTGGGAGACACTCCACCGATGTCGCCATGGCCTCCGACGAAATGTGCTTGTATAAAGCTGCGGCCTTGTGGGCGAATATCTGTGGTCTGGAGCTCTTCGGGATATATCGGCTCTGCGATGAGGGCTGCACGATCTTCGTGGAGGGACACTGCATGTCGCATATGCTGGATAGAGCTGTTAAAAGACACATCGAAGCTTTTGCCGATCCCCCCAATGGTGTCGAACGCTCCTAGGAATCTGATTCTGGGAGGAGAACGAAAGTCTTCGGAGTCCACGGTAGACAAGGACGAGATAGACTGAGCTCGTCCCGGCGGCGGCGGCGAAGGTCGCATATAGGACTGTGGCTTGTCCATCTCCTTCATCAACTTCTGAAAGTCCCTCGCGAAGGTTCGATGCCCAGCAGATACCAGTACTCCAAAGCGATGGAGCAGTCCAGCTACTGCTCGCGCGACATATGCTCCTCTGGAGAATCCAAAGAACACCACTTCATCCTGCTCACCAGTAAGTTTACAGCAGCTCTCGTATACGTCCTGGATCTGCTTGAGGTGCCCTTGACCAAACATGGCAGACTGCATACTTGAGAGGGTGTCTGTCGCGGATCCAAGACCAGTGATGTACTGCGGAATCTGATTAAATTCTCCATTGTGGTCTACGCATCTACCTCGCTTGATGCTGGAGTAGATACGGTGAACGCTCATTGGAGGATCAGTTCCATCTGAGGTGCAGCGAGACCCATCCACACAGAGTACCAGTCGCACGGGAAGCTTTACAGCACCTATTGTCGAGAATGAAGTGGTTGGAGGGCTGGACATTACACTGGTCAAAGTCGCCGAGTCTGAAGTCGTTGGACTCGCAGCTGATACTGGACTGCGCATCGATCCTGTCTGTCGCCGGTCGAGTCCTGAGCTGCCGTTAATCCAGTCTCCAGTCCGGGCATTGGCAAGCGAAGATTGCCTCACAGGCAGCTTCGCCGACAGCGGGCTGATAAGGGATTCGTTTCGCTCCATGGCATAATATATGAGCCAGCGACGAAGGGGAAAGAGAAGAAGCCATCAGCCAGAGAAGAAGCGGACGTCACCAATCTTTCATACGCCATCTCACCGAGGCATCCCAGCACACAGGGAAGATGCTCAAGCCTCGAGGCAAGTCCCGCAGTCTGGCATGGGTGACCGGCCAGCTGCCCAGAACGAGCTCAGGCACTTCATCAAGCTTTAGAAGAGCGGCATGCTCGCAGAACATCAAGCTTCGCCTTGTCGGGCAAGCGCTCGTGCTTTGCACGATCTGCGCGGTGATGGGAGTGTAGTCGATGCCTGGCGCGTGAATATCAACAAAGAACAAGGTTACTCGTACCGACAGCGAATCCGAGATGAATACGAGCTAGAGTGAGCAAGGATGGTGATGGAGAGGGATGTTTGGCAGTCACATGAAGGTGGAGAAGTCTTTTAATAACACATGCATTTTTGTTAGGTACAGCTCGTCTTCTCCATTGCTTTTCATCAGCAGTGGCTTTTTAGCACATGCCCCTGACGGCAATGCTTCAGTCAGAGCATACGCTCAATCTTGATGCACCAGTCCTCGCGGGAACAAATGCAAAATCGCTCATCCATGTCGCATCAGTCCTTTCCAGGACAATGCAGGCTTCGTAGTACTCAATCATCCTTTCAATGCTTTCTTATCCTTCCTCTCGATTCATACCTCTCACAAGCCTCATCTTGCTGCTCTCATCCTCCTGGTAGTCAATCGCTTCAGAGATTTCCCATTAGGAACCCATCACCCTGCCAGTAGCTGCCCTTATCCTCGAAACCGAATACTTCTCCGAGAAGACCCAACTCCGCACGCTTGCCGCGCCAAGGTCCCTTGCGCACCATCCAGTGAGCCATCTCAGTCAGATTCTTCAGAATCTGTTCGGACTGACGTGGGAAAGCAGCGAGAACTGGCTCGAGATACTTCTTGATCTCATCAGGCCCGGCAGCGGTGAGCATGCTGCTGAGTCGTGAGTCGCATTCGTCGAGCCAGTCTTGTGGAGGCTTCTTGGACCCAGCGGTAATGTTGGAATCGTCCTCGTTCGGCAGAGTCAGGTACTCTCTCCACAGGATAGTGGAGCTCAGGCGGTGAATCTCGTCGAGCATGTCCTCGTCCAGGGGCTGAGCCGCTGCGGCGGATGGAGCTTTCGATTGGTTGTGGGACTGAGTCTTAGCCTTCGGAGGTGGCGGAGGTAGCATCTGGCTGTGGGACTGTGGCTTGGTCTTCGGAGGTGGCATTTGGTTGCGGGACTGGGCCTTGGCCTTTGCAGTCGGAGGCTGGTTGGTAGGCTTAGCAGAAGTAGTCGGAGCTGCCAGGAAGTTGAATTTTCCATCAGCGGTCTTCGGAGCGTCCAGGAAGTTGATGGTACTGGCTGTAGGCTTCTTCGGTGCTGATGCAGTCTTGGGCTTCACTTCAGTTTCCTCTTCCAGATCAGACGCGTCCTCCATATCCGTATCGGCGTCATCGCAGCGGTTGCAGAGTGGCTTGGCGTCATCGGGGTCTGAAGTCGCGCAGTCATTGTGCTGCAAGCCGCCGCACTTGTAGCAGGTGAAGTGATCGTCGTCCATGTCAGCCTTCTCAGAACAGTAGCAGGAGACGTATCCGTACACCTGCCACGGCTTCTTCATAGCTTTCGCCATGTCGATAGACTTTCTGGGGCCCTTGAATGACAGCTGTGACGCGGCGCTGTCAGTGGCCTCGGAGTTGAGCTTCTTCTTCTTGTGTGACCGCTTGCTGCCGTCGGCTCTCGCAGGGCTTCTGGTCCGCTGCTTCGGCTCAGGAGACATGTAGCGAGGCTGCTTGGTCGCCACCATGGTGAAGGGGTTGGCTACGATGATGTTCTCGTAGATCTTCTCGCCTTTGCTGTCTACAGAGCTCTCGTCGTCGCCCACGATGGTGTCGCCGTCGTGGGGACCGTCACTCTCTGCTGGTTCTGGTCCTGCGAGAGGCCTGGGCGCGCCGACAGGGTGGTTGTCGATTGGGAAGAAGTTGGGACCGTAGACGCCTGTGGTGGTGGCAATTTGCTGGACACGTCTGCGCTCGAGGACAAAGTTGATGAAAAAGCCTTTGTTCTGTGTGATGAAGGTTAGTGAAAATTCAAGCAAACGGAGAGAAAAGTGGGGTATCACCTGACGGTAGAAGCGCGTCAGAAATTTCTGGCACCACTCCCGGCGCCACACTTCATGGTTGGTCTCAACGTCGGTCAGGAACATGAAGGCTTCCTGGACGGCTTCCATGAGGCGGCGGCGCTGCCACTGGCGGATCTCGTCGTGGTTGACGAGGAAGTCCATGTAGCAGAGATTGCATACTGGACCGCCGCAGTCGCCCTTCTCTCCGTAGAGGATGCAGAACTTGTGCTGCCAGCCGCAGCATTTCTTGCACTGCTCGTAGTCCTTCAATGAGAGAGTGCCGTCCGACACGCAGCCATCGCAGACGAACTTTGAAGTGAAGTTTTTGGTCAACTCGACCTGGCGCGCAGTGGGATATGGGCCTATGAGGCCCGCGAACGCGGGAAATGGGTGATCTGGTGGGATCTCCACCGCGGGAGAGGCCACCTTCTCCTTCGCCGACCATGGTTTGCAGGTGCGGTGCACCCATTGGACGCCCTTCTTCTTGGTTACGACCATTGCGAGGTCTTTCGCCAGGCGGTGTTTGCCCGGAGGGCACACGCAACTGATGGTGGAGTCGCGGAGATGAAGTGAGGTCCCCGGAGGGGAGAGGGGAGCACCGGCCATTGTGATGTGAGGGGATAGGGGTCTCACAGGGGGAAGGGGATGTTGGTGTAGGAGTAGGGAAGTCGAAAGTTGGGAGGAAACTTGTAATGGGGGAGAGGGCGGACGAAAGGCGCTAGTAAGCCCCGCGGGTGAGCCCGTTTCACTAGCGTCTTTTGAGGGAAGCATGTGCAAGGGGTCATGCTGCACAAACTTCACCTCGAGAGGAGACGTCACCTGTGGTGAGCTTTTGGTACTCTTTCCTTCTATTTCGAAGGTTGGTGAGATACTGAGGGGATCGAAAGTATGCGCAAAGAAGGCGTCTCGAACAGCGCGAGCAGGAGTCTCACGCTGGGTCTGATCTGCGCGATTGTTGTTAGCTGCTGTTCTCAACAGGTGTGAGCTCTTGATGTGAGTGCGTGTTGGGAGCATCATGTCTGCGGGAAGCAGTTGAGTGTCCAGGGCGGCTCGTGAATCTCGAGCATGTCCTTCATGGCTGGGTACGTTTGTGTACCTCTGACTGTCATACTATAGGCGTAGTACAGGTGAGTGTATTAGGAGCGTTAGATCTGCGGAAGCAAGTGAGTTTCAAGCTCGCTTTCCATGGCTGGATCCGTTCGTGTACCTCTAACTATCATACTGTGGGCGTAGTACAGGTAATTGTGCTGAGAGCCTTAGGTCTGCGGGAAGCTTGTGAGTTTCAAGCTCGCTCGCTTTCCATAGCTGGATCTGTTTGTGTAACTCTGACTGTTATATCGTGGGCGTAGTACAGATGATTGTGTCGGAAGCGTTATTTCTGCAGGAAGCATGTAAGTGTCCAGGACGGCTCCTAAGTGTCGAGCTCGCTCTCCATAGCTAGATCCGTCTGGGTACCTCTGACAGTCATACCGTGGGCGTAGTATAGCCATGTTGGGAAGGAGGCGGTGCTTTGCAGATTGACCTGGTAGCTTGGGTACAATATTGCGAGACGCAAGTGCTATAGCCGCCCTCTGTATGCAGGTGGATCTCCAGCTTCTGGGTTCCCGACTACCTTGTCGAACGCAGTGGCAGTAGTACAGAGCAAGTAAGCCGGATATAGAGTTGCGAAGAGGAAGAATGCACTTTCCGAGAAGGCTGCGAAAGTCCAAGAGAGTGTATTATAGCCGCCCCTGAAGAATGGCTCCCCAGCTTCATGTCCATGGCTATGCCATCAAACGCAGTGGCAGCAGTACAGCCCAAGTACTCTGGACAGGAGGCTGCGAAGAGAAAGACCCTATCCGAGAGCGCTGCGGATGTCTACGTGTGTGTTATGGCCGCCCTTCAAGAATGGCTCTCCAGGTCCTGGATTCCCGGCTATGTTGTTGAACGCAGTGGCAGCAGTACAATGCAAATAGGCTGGACGGAGAGTTGTGAAGAGAAGGAACATAGTCGAGAAGGCCGCGGAAGTCCGAGGGCTTGCGTTACAATGGCTCCTGAAGGATAGCTCTCCAGCTCCAAGTCCATAACTATGCTGTGGAGCGCAGTGGCAGCAGTACAGCGCAAGTACGGTGAATGGAGATTGCATAATGACAAAGGACGTAGTGATTTGTTAGAAGGCTGCGGAAGCCCCGGGACATGTGTTCTGGTCGCCCATTATGATAGCTCTCCAGTTCCGGAATTCGTGAATGAGCTAACAAGCGCTATGGCAGCAGTACAGCGCAATTCGACGGAGAGTATGCGAAGGGAAGAGACATGGCCGAAATACCAGAAGGCTGCCGAAGTTCGACTTCATGTGTTCTGGTCGTCCGCAACAGATTGCTCCCTAGCACCTCAGTCCGCGACTGAGCTAATAGGCGCAATGGCATTGCAACGTCAGGAGGTTGGACGGAGAGTGTGCGAAGACGAGGGACATCGTAGAAACGCCAGAATGCTGCGAGAGGCATGTGCTCTGGTCGCCGTTTCAAGGAGATCGTTCTCCAGCTTCGCAGTCGCTAGCCACTTTGATACATGCGGTGGCATTGGTACAGCGCATGTAGGCTAGACGGAGAGTGTGCAAAGATGGGCGACATCGTAGAAATGCTAGAAGGCTGCGAAAGGCAGGTGTTGCGGCCGCCCTTGCTCTCAATATCACTCTCTCGTGCCCAAACTCATGTCTGTGCTATCCAATGCGATGGCAGCGGTACAGCGCAAGTATGGTTGGGAGAGAGCATGTAGTCCCTGACGAGATGGCGAGATCAATCGAAGTTTGCGGGAAGCATAAGTCTCTGCAATCCTTGATAGCAAGATCTTTCTCCGGCCTATGAGTCCATAGCTGTGCTCCTGGCCGTGGTGGCAGCGGTACAATGCAAATGACATCCAAGAAGAGCGTTTGGTATCGATAGAGATGGTAAGATTGCTGAGATACTGCGAGACGTGTGTCTTACGCCGCCCTTGCTTGTGAGAGCATTGTGCAAGCTCTGAAAATTGCTGCCGAGGAGTCGGAGAGGAACTTCGGACAGCTACTTTTGCGGCGAGACGCGTTACGGATATTGGACTTGCACCTTGCCGGCAAGGTTGCTCTCCATTATTTGCAAACAAAGCCAGACCGCTCGTGGCAACACTCATGGTATTTCGGATTTGTTGGTTGGCGAGAGCGGGAACTTGGTACTGTGTGGACTGAAGGCTGCGGCAGACTTATGAGTCCTAGGGGCGGCCTTGCAAGCTCACTCTCCATCCTTAAGACCGCAACCGAGCTTCTAGTAGTCACCCCAGAAGTACAGGACATGCGTCTTGAAGAAGATGAGTCGGTGAAGGGAACGGCAAAGGAGGACTGCGAGAGTCTCCAGGGTCGCCAGTAATGATCGCTCTTCAACTCTGCGAGTATGCCTGCGCTGCTGAGAGTAGCATCGTCGGTACAGAGGATGTGGTGTGTAGGGAGAGTGTATTCCAGATGGAAGCATCCAGATTCTGCGAATCTGATCGAGACAGCCAGTGACGGGCTTCATCTGATCCCAAGCCTACGACTGCGTAAAAGCAGCGGTACCCGGTATATGGTGCGAGTGGAGGATGTTTTCCGAAGAGGTCCAGTCGATAGTCGTGGAGGTGTGCAGGACAGTCGGTGACAAGCTCTTTCCGCTCCCAGACTTCAGCTAAGCTTTGGTTCATAAGATCAATGGTTCATGACAAGTGGTGCGGATGGAGAGCGGCTTTCGAGGCTAAGCATCCAGGTTCGCGAAAGTGTTCAAGGCGGCGATGGCGAGTTGATTCCCATATGAGGATCCCACCGGTACAGCTCGATGAGCTAACGAGTTCCTAGCAAACGTCTTGTTCAGTGAGAGCGTGTGATCTTCGGGAAGTGGCTATCTTGCCGGCACGGTACGAGAATATGCCATCCCTGAGCTCGGTCTTCCGGCTTTGGCACCGAGGATTTCCTGGCAAGCGGAATACCGATAGCTTGAACCAGCTGCTTTGAAGAGGAAGCCAATTCTGAACGGGGGAGGTAGAAAGTTGCGGGCTGGAATGATTTCCCAGGTATTCGGACCGCTTTTACTAGCTACGAGCCGGACTCTATTGGCCCGAGGCCATGGCTTTGCTGTTGACTCCTCCGGCAGCGGCAGCGGCACAGCCCAGGGATCAGTCATGGGGAGTTATCGATGTAGGAGTCAACGGCGTCGGGAAGAAAAGCGGCGAATGTTCGCCGGTTTCGTGGGTTGCCAGAGTGGCTGTGTCAGCAACGAGCTTGAATTCCAGGTCCGCGTTTCTGGCTATGTTTCTAGGACTACGGCAGTGGGAAGACGCAGCTACTGCAGAGGATCAGGGTGATTGTAGTAAGGAGTTTCCGGGAAGTGATTCGAGAGCATGGGAGCAGATCCTCGCGCAAGCATATCCGCGTCCAAGGTGAGATGGCCTTACTGTCATTCCGATCGCGTTCCGGGTCTAAGAGGATGATGCTATTGCGGAGCGCCTTGGTAGTGGCGAGGCGGAGTTGGTTTGCAGCCAGAGAGAGGTCGATTGAGGGTAGTGCGGAGGGAAGGGGTTGGAAAGTTGTGCATGGGGCTGTTCGGGGTATACTCACCAGCGTCGGGCTCGCTCTCCCTGGAGGAGCTTGTAGCCATACAGTCGGTGGTGATGGTGCTTTTGGTATCGCGCTCGCCGCCCTCGTTGGTGAAAGAGTCTGTTGTGAAGGTGCTGTGGACGGCAAGGGGAATCACAGCTCGGGGTTTGCCATCACGTGTTCTTGTTTGACGCGGCGAGTCGCGGTGATGAGGCTATGTTGGTTGCATGTGGCAAACCCACCAACACACGGCAACGTCCGCGGATTGAGAAGGGAAAAAGGTAGAAGGGGAGAGAAGACGAAGCGCAAGAAAGAACGAGAATGAGGAAAGAATTGAGAATGAGAATGAGAAAGAACGAGTTGCGACAATTCGCTTCAGTCCAAAGATCACATGAGGAAGAGAGCGATACGCGCAACGAGGAGCATGTATCCCTTCGCATGCGCCACTGAGGCCGGCATATCTCATTGTTGCTCTTTGGATTTATCATCGGCCAGTCTCGCTGCCAAGGGTGCAGAGGGAGGAGGGCCAGCCATCATGAGTCGACCGCCTGCAGAGGCAGCATCTAAATGCGAAGTTTATCACATAAAGGGAGCGACACGGCTTGATCACACATCAGACTGTATCGGACTGACATTCAAGCTGCGCCCCCGCTGTCCTTTGGCTGTACCATTGGCCGGTTCTTGATTCCAAGGATGCGGAGAAGAGATCACCAGCCACTATCATTTGGGCGTGCGAAGAAGCTGTATCGGGATGTGCAAGACCATGAACGCGGGACTATGCGATATCGATTTCGTACAATGGCCTTGGCTCGACTTCGCCTTGAGGGTCGGGCCATCGGGGTCGGATGCGCTGGGAACTCACAGAGTAAGCGGCATGCTCTAATGCCGTCATGCTAAACATGTCCTTGTCCGCTACCTTCTTCCAAGTGCTTCGGCGTACCATCTTTGGGGAACGTCCGGCATGGCATAGAGTCCTTTGAAGCCAAGCAGAACCTTCTGCTTGCAAAAACACCCTCCTTCAACTTGTCGTTGATGCCAGGGAACCACAGTCGGGTGGATCGCCAAACGCCGTCAGAAACACAGCCTTTAACCTCACGAAGGCGCCGTTCTGATCTGCCTTTGTTAAGCAGGGAAAGAGGCAGCTTCGGTTGTTGCATCTCCAAAGGCTTGAGAGCACTGCACCTCATCGCGCTACTGCTTTCTTGTCCTGGTGCATCCCATGCCTTGAGACGGCTTCCGAGCTCTAGCATTGAGACTGTTTGTCGCTGATGGCCTTTGAGCAATCTTCCTTCCTGTCACTCTTCTTTGTTGGTTGCCGATGCTGCATCAACATATTTCTTTCTTTCCATTCGCTCAGATATCCGTTGGAGAGGAGGCGTTCAAGCAATCTTCCTTCCAACGTTTCCTACTCCTCTTCCAACAATGCTGACTTGAGCATCTCCCTCCTCATTACCATCTTTCAATCCCCAGCCGCTCATACCAAAACTCCGTAGATCTCTTGCAAGTTGTACGACCGTCTCAGATCCGAGTACTTCCTTCCCAATTCCCAATCTACCCACATCTTCACTGCCCATGGCCATCATCGTAAGCATTGTAGGCGCCGCAACACCAGAAACGCAACCGCCCTGTGCAATCGATTCCAGCAGTTGATATGCACACCTCTTGCCCAGATCCTCCGGAACTTCTCCTCCGCTCGGTGAACTCGCAATGTCGGCAGAGTATAGCGCTCCCGTATTCGACTCGGCCACCAAACTCAGTCCGAATCCAAGTCCAATCTTTTTCTTCGCATTCGCGTTGTTCCTCTCCGGCGCAGCAATCAGCGGTGCGGAACTTACATCCGAGTAGATGTACGTATCCGGCACGAAGTCATTCAGCACGCCTCTTGCAGCCTCAATCAAACGAGCATTGTTGGCTCCGGCAACTCCAGTCGCATAGGCCACACCTCTTACCCGCTTAACTCTGCCGGCGTTGAGGATGTGAATCGTCTTTGGCAATCGCACCTGATGTCCAAACACAAGCTGCACCTCCCCTCCGCCGCCCTTGCCTCCTGGCCCAGGGTTTGATCGGCGAAGCACTCGCAGCTCCAAATTGTTCTCAATCCCAAAGCTCTTATACAGCGGCAGAATCGCCGTTCTCACAGTGTCCACTGAGACGTCTCCTGCGGGCGTTGCGGATGTGATGACGCCCGGTCCTGTAAAGATGACGTTGATCTGGGCTTTGGAGAAGGGCGCGAGAATGCAGAGGGGTATGAGGAAGAAGCTGGCGCCTCGGGAGCAATCGGCTGGCAACTCATGTTTGATCACGCCTCCAGCAGCGCCATGGCCTGCCGCGCTGCCGGTGATGAGACCTGGTCTGTACAGGACTGTGGTTCCGGTGTAGGAGAACTCGATGACGGAGCCGTTGGTGATGGCGTCGAGGAGTCGGAGGAATGAGACTTCATGTGGCGCAAGACCCGGCGCGGAATGTGAGGACGAGCGGATTTGAGATATGCGGATGGGACGGCCGGTGAGGGTGGCCAGGATGAGGCGCTGGATCAGATGCTTGGATCCGGTGAACTTGAGGAGCGGCGGACTCGGTGCAGTCGCCATCTTTGCGGATGTCGAGGGGGTGGACTCGGTGGTGGTGGTTATGAAGTTGTTGGGGAGACAATCATAGTGTACACGCGCGGCTTGTCAGAGTTGAACAAGACAAGACGAAGTGTTGGTGTACATGTAGAAAAACTATGCCAGAAAAATAGATCTAGTCTGGGTGATCGTCCTCTCCACAAAGTCAAAGATCCAACCCCGAAAGCTTCCTCCCGAGCAGGAGCTCCCTCGTCCTCCTCCCAGCTTCCTTCATCTCATGCATTGCATTGCCTTGCCACGAGCAGTCGGCCGCTGTGTCCCATCTCTCGCCTCATACACATACCTTACGACAACAAGATGGGTGGTCTGCAGGTACCAAACCACCTCACAAAAACCTGGACAAGTTGACGGCACCTCACAATGAAGCGATCCACCATCCGACGGCCATCCTCCTCTTCGACGGCATGCTTCATGGAACAACAAAGATGACGAGAAATATACAGGCTGGGACATCAAGCAGAATAGAAAGAGTCTCTAGTATGGAGCAGCGCGCTTCGCGGTATTCTGAACTCTTGAGCGCATGAACGAGCTGCCTCTTCACAAGCAAGAGAAAGGCCGTTCAGGAACAGTCCTTATGCTGGCAGGAGGCCTCGCTTTATCGCTATCGAAATGTGGACGGACTGTCTCCTTGGATGCCAGAACTTCCAGATTCAGTAAGAGGGAGTTAACAACATCGACACTACGCTCCGATCGGATTCGACTCTGGTCTCCTCGCCCGCCGCTTCGAGTCGCGTGGCGGTTAGGCGCAACTAGGATGAGACCTCAAATCCGGCCTGTCGTCCTACTGCCATTGGTCCTATTGCGCTCTTCCCGACGATAAGCTGTACCTTATCGACACAATCTCGTCCTTGCAGACTTTTGCAAAGTCTGACCTGGACAAGTCAAACCATCTCATCGAGTTTCAGACCCGCCGCGAGTATTGGGCTGCCAGCTATGGCATAACTCAAAAACACATCCCGTGCGGCTGGTGCTCGTGAGTGGGGACTTCTTGGGCTGTTGAGGGCAAGACGGCACGGTATTCCTTTGTATTCGTCGTGCCTTGGTTGTCCATCAGTCTCGCGCTCCATGTACAGTAAGCTCCATCACCTGCGTTGCATGATCTCAAGACCGATGCATGTCATTCTCAACTACATCTCGCCCGCTGGAGTTTCTACGCCTGAGCCGATAGCCGCAACCTCTTCTCGTCCTTGTTCATCTTGAATCTTACCTTATGGTTCTCTGTGCCTATCCTGCAACGTTTCGTTGCACTTCCTGCATCGAACAATAGACATCCTGTCCTCTCTCATATCATCTTCTTCTCATGACCTCTTCATCTCCGTCCCCTACTTGCTCAACAGCATCTCCATCCTGCCATCCTCCCCTCCTCTCTCCTTCGCTTGCACAAGATTCTACAAAAGCCAGAGTACGTAATGCACTATCCCTAGCCGGCTCTTGCACTCTACTAACGTTCTCTCCCCAATACCCGGATTCATTTGCTTCTCGGGACCTCCCTTGCTACAAGGCCTTACTCGGCGCCTGATTCTTGCGCAACCATCTTACTGCTGTTGGAATCTTTATTGGCTACGCCGGAGACGTCGACCAAAGTACGCTCTTCTAGATCTTTACATTTGTAGAGAGCTGATGAACAGAGCTTCAGGCACCCCAGCGGCGAGGGACTTCTTTGTCTGACGATCTTCCCACTCTCGACGAAGGCGGCCCCGGTAACTTTCTTCCACACCTACATTCGAAGCGGCGCCGTCATCTGTCGTCGATTCGCCATTGCCGGTCACGACGCCGAAGCATCAGATGTGCACACCGAAGTCAATCACATCTGCACCAACCTCCGCATCCATGGCTGATGACTTCGACGCTATGATCTAGGTGTGCAGGCGCAGGGAAGCAGCACTCCCTCCCTAGACTCGCGACAGTCTTCCACAGCCACTCAGCTCGGTGTATGGCCATTCGCCTGCATGTGGCGCAAATGTTTGATGGCTTGTGCTGTTACGATCTCTCATCCACTTGGGAATTTTCTTCGCCTGGATCTCAGCGAGAGGTGCTCTTGCCTAGAGCGCATCCGCATACCTCTCAACGCAGACTGTTCCTGCCAACGTGCATGTCCTCAGCCCGAGCCACTTAGCCAAAAGGCACAGGACGGACAGACTGAGCTGGAAGGCTAGCAGACAGCGTGGAGATTCGGTATGTTAGTCCCATACCTCGAGAGTATTCGACCGCCTCATGGCTCCAGAGTGCTCAATCTTCAAAGAATTGCAGCCAACTCTGTATCTCTACGGGCCTTTAAACGCCAGAAAGCTCTCAAGAGCGTGGAGCGTTAGTATGTTAGTTCCTTACCTCGAGAGTATTCGATCACCTCACAGCTCCAGAGCGTTCACTCTCCAAAGGATGGCAGCCAACTCTGCATCTCCATAGGTATTTAGACGCCAGAAAGCTCTCGAGAGCGTAGAGAGTCAGTATGTCAAGTCCATACCTCAAAGACATCAAGGTGGAAGAGAAGTGATGAGATTTTTTGTAGAGACGCATGCCATTTGATTGTGTGTCTCGAACTATCTTGGGACCTATGGGCTCCCAGCTATCCTTCTGACTCGCATCGGGGTATCATTGAGATCATATCGGCCGGTCGTAAAAAAGCACCAATTCCAAGTTTGCAGCATTGAAGCCACAGTCGCAGTTGCAGTTGTTCCGACCCCCAAACTCCGTTTATCAACTTTTGTTGTTCGGTCTGAGGGGAATTTCGTGTCGTGAGGCTAGCTCAGCTGGGTGGTTTAATAACCGCCTTGCTGAGGCTGCTGGCCGTAACCACCGTTCTGCTGGTAGTTGGATCCGTCGTTGCCGTATCCTCCACCGCCAGAGTAGCCGCCCTGAGGAGGGTTACCTCCTCCGCCACCGCCGCGCCAGTTGCTCCCACCGTTGCCACCGTAGTTGGTACCACCACCGTAGCCACCACCACCAGAGTAGCCACCGCCTCCGCCGGAGTAGCCGCCACGACCACCGCCGTAGCCGCCTCCACCTCCAGAGTAACCGCCGCCTAGAAAGAGATATAAGTTAGTAAAAGTTATCTCGAATTTGGTAAGTTCACGCAAGGTGATTTTGGGCCATCTTACCACGTCCGCCCGAGAAGCCTCCACCGCCGCTTCCGCGATCACTAGCCTTGTCTACGCGAATAGTGCGACCATCGAACCTACAAAAGTGTTAGCTATAGCGGAGAGCGTGAATGCGAAGTGAACTTACTCGACATTGTTCATCGCCTCAATGGCGGCATCAGCGCCAGCATCGTCGGTGAAGCGCACAAAGCCGAATCCGCGGCTACGACCCGTGTCGCGATCCTTCACCACGATCTGCAATAATGTAAGTGAATGTTATAAGTGAGTTGTCAATTTTGGGCAAAAATGTACCGCCTCATCGACTTGACCGAATTCCTCGAATTTGACCCGAAGGGTCTGGTCGTCGGTGTGCCACGCGAGGCCACTTTGGGAAAATGTCAGTTTTTGACCATTTTCGAACAATAGGCATGTTTTCGCTCACCCGATGAACAGCTTAGCCATAATGGGTGCTGTTGGATGGGTAGGTGTGTTGAAGTGGGTCCGTGAAGGTGTGTTGAAGTGGTAGGTGTCTGTGGAAGAAAAGTAAGTCGGTGATGTTGTTGAGTAGAAGTGGAGGTAAGAGTCGAGGTTGAAGTAAGGTTGGAAGATGTGAAGTGGTAGAAGAAAGGGTGAGGTGGTGAGGGGAAAATGTGGAGTGTGAAAGTGACGGCGGTGATGATACCGACCTTTCGGCGGAGTGCTTGTCGTGTGGTTGTCTTGTGATGGAAGAGTATGTTGTTGATGGAAGGTGGATGTTGTTGAAGGGAAGTGGAAGTAAGAGTGGTGGAGGATGTTGAAGGGTGGAGGGTGTCGAGTGATGAGTGAGGTTTTGTGGATGGTGGATGGCTGAAGTGTGAAGGATGTGATGAAGTGATGGAAGAGAGTGCGGTGCAAGCAGCGCAGTGTCAAGGCAGAGGATAGAACGTGATAATGATGGCGGAATACCTACCTGTCGTGGTGATGAGAGTTGTTGTCGTCAAAAGGGTTCTTGACGGATGTTGTTGGTGGTGGAAGAAGTAAGAGTGGAGGATGTTTTCCGAAGAGGTAGAGGTGGCTCACAGCTAGCGGGGTCACGAGCGTAGGCGGCAGCGTGAACTTGCAGGGGTCCTTGCACGTGGAAACGTTTGCCCGCTGCACTCTGCAATTGACACTGGAGCTGATGCCGAATCGATGGGAGAATGTCACTCTGTGGCGATGCCCAATGCTGGTGGAACTACCTACCGTATACAGGTTGATATTGACACACCGAGGGAGTTGTGGGCGACCTGGGAGTTGACCGGTCACAGCAGGGATGTGGTACGTAGATGGAGGGGCAGCAGGGCCAGAGGTTCGAGGTACACCACTGCCCTACCTCCCACACTGAACCGGAGGCAGGCTTCCGGGGCCGAACAGTGGGCCCCAATGGTGCCAGTCCTGAATCGTGCCCAGCGGCCTATAGCTTTTCTGCTCTGTGGACCAAAATTGACAAAATTCCATTTGCCAATGCGTGCAAAACCTGGCCTGCATTGTTTGCCCTTTTCCCACAACGACGCAGCTAGAAGATAGCGTGCTCTGCAACATCCAAACTTGGGGGTCTGATTGGCATGATAGCGCCGGGTTGAGCCCTGCAGGTTGCATTAAGCTCCCTTTCTTTGGTTTCGGCGCGTCATGAACGGGCTGGTTTTACGGACCCCTCACCGACGGCAAACGATGGAGTTTGGCGGCCGTTACGACTCTCCTCCTCCATCCAACATCGAAGGAGTGCGCCGGAAGGAAGAAGCTCTTCAACGCCTGGATGAAGAAGATCGAAGTAGACGGCAAGATTAGGTTGTCGGCGTGCAACAGCTCCTTCGGCTTCTTCGGCAAGCGTAAATCTTCCCAACGGCGATGTGCACTCAAGCGAAAGTTTCTCCCCATCACGCCATGCGGTTGAGACTGTGGGCGCCTTGGAAGTCCTGCGTCCAAGTGGAGCAGCAGCATTCTTACACTCACCGCACCGCGTTCCAAGTTGCTTCAAGAGGGTGAGCAAGGTTTGGTGCAGAGTGTCTGCTCGTGTCAAAGGCCCATCAAAGTGCCGGCCAGTGTGATCGTATTCGAGACTCGAGGGAAGATTGCCCGAATGATTACGCGTTGTACAAGATGGCACGTAGGGAAACGATAGAGCCCAGTCTCCAACGATATATAGGTACGGGAGACTCCATATCCTGTATGAATGGAAGAAGCAAGCAAGAAGAACTCGGAAAGTAGTCCTGTCCTTTGCCATCGACCGTGCCTGCCTTCCCGTCTCCTTCTTCCTGTCACACCTCATGCATCGCACCTGTCACTTCTCCCTCCCACGGGCACCTCAATCTAAATCAATAATCGACAACGCATTGCGCCTGTATGCACAGCGGCCATTCAGCACTCGACGCTGTGCGACGACCTCGCCTGGCGCTGGCCGATTCTAGGCCTTTGCTTTCACCTTTCCACGTCGCGCCGCAGACGACTTGCGCGGCGCGCCTCCACCGATGGACATTCGGGCGTGGCTTCAAAATACAGCAGACAGGGAGCCGCCAGACGAGCGCGTTGAGACGGGCTTCCCTGCTTTCCTCCAACCACAATCAGACGCCGCGCAGCCCTTACGCAGGTCTCGCCAGAAGAGGAAGCGTGCATCGAGCGATCCTGAGATCCCTGCGCAACGACAGTCTCGCGAACAGCGTCGGCCTGCACAGCACTCCAGCTCCGAGCAGGCGCGACCAACCCGCAAACGTGCAGCTTCAACAAGCTCACGAAGCTCCTCCAGTTCCGGCTCGCAGCGTCGGCAGAGTACAGTCTCGGACCAGCATGAAGCGCCCATCGAGACCTTTCAAAGGCGCGCTCGGCACAAGACAAAACCTGATCGCTATGAGCCCAAACCAAAGCACAGGAAGAAGGAGCACAAGTCCACCCGCGAGAAGAAGCCTGAGCGGAAGCGCCGCAGATCACACCGCAGTGGAGACGGCGCTCGTACGACCGGTCTGATCCAAAGCTTTCAACTTAAGAATGGGCCCAAGAATCATCGATTGACCGTAAGTGCACAATTCGAGAACTCCGTATTGTGAAAAGGGCTGACGAATTTCTTCAGCTGAAACCAGATGGCAGTGCTGGCATCTTTAAGAATGGCAGAGCATCTGGGCCCGTGGCAACAAGCGGTCCTGGCTGTGGGTAGCTTCAATACTCGTTGGTAAACACTAGCTGATGGTGTACAGTGCCTGATTTGGTGTTCAACGAGATGAGATTTCTGCGCAGGCCAAAGGAGCACCAGGATGAGCTTCGGATTGAGGATTCAACAAAACAGAGTAAGAAAACTCGGAAGCAAATCCATGAGGACGAGGTCTCGGCGTACTTCAGTAGGCCTCTGCCGCCAGAGAAGCAGGTCGGCCTGCCCAGACCAGACGTAAGTCGAACTCAAGCGCTCAAGCAGAGCGCGCCGCAACGTCCTCCTGAGCTGGACCATGGCCCTCCTCAGCATCCAGTGGAACTTCCAGAGAAACCATTTCTCGGCTTCGGTAGCAGAGGTCCACCTCAAGAAGCCGTTGAAAGCCAGCCTCCCAGCAACAGCTACTACACCTGGTCGGAGTCGGTGTTGGCGAAGAACTCTCCGGCAGCAGGTAGGCCTGCCATCCCAGCCTTCAAATCCGGGACGCATTCTGAACGTCGAGACCAGCAGCCGAGCCAGGTGTCGAACACATCTCTGCCGCGGAGAAAGGCGAGTCTAGCAAAACCGCAACAAAACCAGTCTGAAGCGGAAGGCGGACGATGGCTTGAGAGTCGGAGGACCAAAGCTCCAGCATTAGTTGAAGTGTATCAACCAACAAAACGCGCGCACCGCCGCAACATCTCCGTTATGAATGAGTCCTCTGAGCCGCTGCCAAGGGTTGTTCATGTCTCTAGAGATCCTCAGCTCGAGGAGATGAACAATCGCTGGGAAGTGGGAAGCTACCATACATCTGACATTTTGAAGATTCGGGAAACCATCGAGGAAGCCGGCCAGTCCTCGTCATTACCTGCACGAGGCGGTATCAGCAAAGCCACGGCTGAGAAGGAGAGCCACAATACTGCAACTTCGACGCCAACCAGCGATCGCCTGCGCCATGCATTTGACGCAGTCGCAACGTCGAGGATAAGAACAGCTCCTCAAATACCAACGAGACCGACGGATCAGAGTCCTGAAGAGCATTCTCGTGTCGTGTTTGATGCCTCCCTTGTGCCAGGTGCCCAGCTTCGTGAGCCTTTTGAAGCTGCTCCGAGTCCACCACGCTGGCAAATGCCTCAAAGAGGCTTCAGTCGGACCAGTGATGCTACTCGTTCACAGGCAAGGCCACCGACCAGACTTGGGACCGCAATAAGACCCAGGAGTCAACGAGAATGGCAGACCCAGTCGATAGAGCTACCTCGACAAACAGGGCACTTGAATGAAGTCTGTGGGGAAGAAATGCTTGATGTGCCGTCAGACGCGCCGCTGCTTAAGCCGCAGCACAGCTATGTGCGCAACAATACCCGGGAAGCTGAAGCTTTAATGCGACGTCTGGCGTCTGATCAGGAGTTTGGCGTCCCTCGTGAGATCGACACTGGCATCGTTGCACCATCATTCAATCAGAATGAGTCTCTATTGTACCAGCAACAGAGAACAGAGCCTGAGGAAACATTTGAGCCAAACAGCTTTGCACCCGAGCTTTTCTCTTTCTACAGCCAACAGCTGGGAGGTCAATCATCAGGCGAGCAGTTCCAGAGCGAACAGTATGCAGTCGATGGCTTTCAAGGCGAAGAGGAGGTTGACAACGACAACGGACAGGTAGCGAATCCTGATTTGGCGGGCTTTTGGAGGCCAAACATTCTGTATTGATGTTGATGACTGCAAAGAAATTTATTGATGAGATAGCCTGGTTGAAGGATGCGGTGTTGGTTTCAAAGGCAATGCCGTTGTATATATAAGTAAAGAAGGAGGCGATGGTCTCCGATACCTGCCGATACATCATCGCGGCCACCGAGCAGATGGCGCCCCGAGCGGTGGATCGGTATCGAACTCTGTGCTCGTAGCAACTCGCAGAAGAGCTACACGTCTTGACCGAGGTCCTGATACCATACCATCGTCTCTTCCTGGTCCATATCCGATCCATCCCGCAACGCCTGCATATGCTTCTGCGACGCTCCCTAGCAGCGTGTCAAGGAGCCCCCGTCATTGCGCGCCGCTTGCCACTGTCAGTCTCGTCTCCAAGCACGTTGCCGTCAAGCGTCAGACTGCAATCTACGCCGGCGTTCATGGACCCTGCTCCGTTGGCCAGCAGCCCCACTACGCACGTCAACAGAATCGCTGCGTCTCGAGCCAAATCTCTTTCCAACCATTTCTCCTCTACCACAACCACGACATCCTCAAAAATGTCACAGACTGCACTTCCTACCCGCGGTGGCTTTGACCCCAAGGCCGCTTCCACCTACACTGCCCGCAAAGTCGGCGCCCCGCACACGCTCGAGCACCGCATCTACATCGAGAAAGATGGCGTTCCGGTCTCGCCTTTCCACGACATTCCCCTCTACGCCAATGAGCAGCAGACGGTGCTGAACATGGTCGTCGAGATTCCTCGCTGGACCAATGCCAAGCAGGAGGTGCGTATCGATGGGCAATGTCTCTCGCCGCCGTGATGAGTGCGGCATTGGATGGGGGAGAAGTGCAACGAGTTTCATATGCTTACACTTGACAATCCAGATCTCCAAGGACGAGGAGCTCAACCCCATCAAGCAG
>KZ109508.1:1711-27003 GCA_002116395.1 Ramularia endophylla | reverse complement strand
TGGCTTCCACAACTTTTCGAAAACATCTTCATCGCCGCCATCACCATCCACACCGCCAGCGCCAATAATATCGCCATCACCAGGCACCTCTGGCAACACGACCAGACTGCCTAGGACCAGATTCCCGATAACTACCACCTTTCCGCCAGCACTCAAGGCCGAGTACCTCTAAAGTGCGTCAACACACGGTGGCGCGGTTTCTCCGGCGGGTCGATCGGTGACGGCGTGCTCCCGCCAGCCTTCCCACCGCGAGGAGTTCAGACACAAACTTCCGCAGCGAAGCGAACGACGACGTTATAGTCCGAACAGACATCCTTCTAGCAGCAGCGGTCATCACCGAAAGTCCGAGTGTGAGCGAAACAAAGTCACCACTCAATCCAACATCCATCGGCTCATCATGGCGTCCACCACAGTGCCTTTGAGATGCAGCCTCTCCAATTGTGACTTCACGACGAACGATACCACCCAAATGGCCCTCCATCAAAAGGCGTCGACCAAAGATGGAACACGCTACGCCTGCGCCGCCAATGCCGACCAGTGCGGAGCCATCTTCTGCACCACGACCGCACTTGGCGATATGGATGGCAACCCTGGCAGTGGCCACATCCACTCCTGCGCCGAGTTTCGAGCGTGGAATCTGGTCCGCAAGTATGGAGTAGCCATGAAAGACAAGATGATCAATACCTGCCGCTTCAGGGCCACGCAGGTCCTGAAGCTGAACGGAACGACGAACCCTACCACTACTCCCAACACCACCTCTAGCGGCAGTAATGCTGCAGCAAGCCGTACCACGAAGAAGCCTGGCGCCAAACGCAAGTTCCAGGACTTCGAGAGTAATGAGCCCGATGAAGAATACTCTCCTAGAGGAACTGCGAAGACCTGGAAGCCCGGACGCTGGTCTAAATCGATGTTCGATGATGAGGAGGGTAAAGAGGTATGGCTGGTCTTTGACGGCGAAGATGAGAACTCAGACGAATCACACAAAGCAGCCTCGAGGATCTCGACGCCTCCAGCTCGGTCACTGAAGAAGCGCCACTCCGAGCAGCGCTCGTCTAAGAAGCACTCCAAGGTCAACTTGAAGTCCAAGTCTAAGGACTCGGATGCAAACGAGGACCACTCCGAGCTGGGGGACGAAGAGGAAGACCAGGCGCATGAGAATGGGGTAGGGACGCACGAGCGATTCGATGCCAGTCGCTCTGCGCCACGAGCTCACCGTACTGGGCCCAGGATCTGGCACACTAAGAGGACTCAGGCCGAAGCAGAGGCGTGGAAGGGCCATGGCTGCAGCGCATGCGTCATGGAATTCACCAGCTATGAAGAGGCACAGCGCCACGCCGAAGAGGCAAACAACAGCACGCCCTTCGAATGTCCAGCGTGCGACTTTCGCGCTTGTGTAAAAGAGACACTGGCGGAGCACCTCAAGTACTGCGTGAATCTCGAGGAGTGGATGGAGGAGAATCACTACTCCTGGCCACGCGATGAATACACTTCATTCATCGACCGCCACGCCGCATTTAAGCAGCACGACGACATAGCGAAGGGTTATAGAAGCTTCCTTGCGCACCAGAACGAGAAGCCAGCGGCATATCGGAAGCGCAAAGCTGCCGAGGCGACTGCGGCGCCCAAGCGTGTTTTTGCGAGACCGATCGGCTCAAGGAGGCTCGAGTTCCGCAAGGCTACGAGCTAGTCCATCCGTGAACAACAACTTCGAACGATTCAGGCTCCGGCAGATGCACAGATGCACTCAAGCTCGCAGATGCGACCATTGTCCAGCCATTCAAGCAAGCAGGCGGGCGATGGCCACTTCTTCAGCAAGTGCATGGCAACGACACGAGACAATAGGATATGTTGCCCTTTGGTTTCGCAAGCTGACGAGGGAAATGAGATCCGATCGAGGCCGGGGAGTCTAGAGACTAGAAGCGAGCGTTTGTGGGTTGGCTTCCACCAATTGGTGCTTGGAGGTCAGGCAGAGCTGGTGTTTAGTACAAGAGCAATCAAGAATTCCTTATGCAGCGTGTTCATACTTCACCACCAGTTCTTTAAGCCTGTCTGCGGGAGGGACTTTGAATTTTGTACGTAAAGAGCACATGGTGTCGACTCCGACCTTTGAAAAATAGCTCAGTTGAATGAATGGTTTGCCAATCAACGGAATCTGCGTGAGGGAATCCAGTTCAGAGAAGCTCCAAGGATGGGAAGCACAGCGTGAAAATCAGCGGTGTAGATCCAGCAAATACACATCCTCAGTCTGCTTATAGCTGAGCTCTTGATATGACACTGACTGCGCAGAATCGTGTGCTAGACTGGACTCGCCGCTGTTCGATGATCGCTTTGCCAGCGAAGAGCTTGCCGGCACCTCTAATGCCAGGTGCCGTATTGAGAAGCTATAGTCGCAAGATGACTGTCGGATTTCATTTGGCGTGTACACACGATGAGAGATCTTTATATCGCCTGGCTTTGGGGATCATCGGGTTGAGAAAAGTCCACACAAGCAATCGTGCGATGGTGCGATGGATATCATTCTCGCAAAGTCCTCAGCCGCATCGTTGTATTCTTTCTGGTGGATCGCTAGACGTCGAGGCCATCTCGTTGCACAAGACCCTGATCGAAATGCCATGGCCGCTGAGCACCGTTAAGTCTGTGCGGAGCACTATGCCTAATCTCATATTGCTAGAGATGTAGCCGACGAGTTGGTGTTAGAGCACTGCCAGTTTGTCGTGGACATTAGGTTGCGAGAGACCCAAGGACAATGCGATCTGTGGATAAATGGACCGCATGACCTTCTTGACCGAATTCTGGCGGCGATGAAGCAGGGAGTGAGCGCTGGCACAGCGCAGGTGGAAGATCCCAGCTTTCCGTCGAAATGGTACTTCCACCTAATATAGCTTCAAGCTGTTGTACGAAAGATTGTCCAAGGGATGCCACTTGCACGCCAGTCTTTTCACCCGCCACTCTTAAGCACGACCTGGACCTCTTCACATGTGCATCCATCAACGTGCGGCCTCCTCTTTCCGACAAAAACAAGATGCTCTCACTGGTACATCCGTCTTCTTCATCATTTCCTCTAGATCTCTCGTGAGAGTATGTTGCTGGCCTCCTGTCTTCTTCACGCATTCGCAATATCCATGTAAGGCCCATACATTGTTCGGGTGTCTTAATGCTCGCGGAAGCACGTCCTTGATCCCCAGATCTGCGGCATAGACAGCCATTGCATCTTTCACGCGTCCCTGCTCCAGCAGCAATGCTCCGTAAGCATGCCTCGGAGGCTGCATCCAGCCCCAAGGCTCGTCATAGGGCAGTCGATCACTTAGATCGATGGCTTTCCGCAAATTCTCAAATCCAGTCTCGACGTCTCCCGCTCGGTAAGAGTATTCTCCTTCGAGCATGGCAGCGCCAACAGCCAGTATATCTTTCGCAGTATTGTTGAACAGCGTCCTTGATTCCGGGATCTTCTCTCTTACCTCTTGAAACAGCAGTTTCTCCTTTCCTGCTTCATCGACCCGTCCTAGGACAGAGAGCGCGATGCCTCGTCCGTAATGCATCAATGCAGTCGTAACGCAGTAGAGCTCCCTGTCCTTAGGTAACACCACCTCAAGTAATTCCTCCCACTTCCCGAACCGAACATAGACATGTACCCTTAACCCAACAAAACTCTCCAGCCAATCTGCCATAGGCGGACTCTCCGTCCTTAACAACTCCTCCGGTAATGCTTCTTCCACCAGCTTCGCAGTCTCCAGAGCAACTTGATACTTCCCCGCGAACATTGCAGCATAGATTTTGAAATGCAGATTATGCGCTCTGTACAATGAGTAGAAGTTCAGCGGCCCAGCGACTTTAAGATACCTCCTATCAGCCTCAATCGCAGAAGTATTCGAGACGATTGCACGCTCCCAGTCTCCGCATAGAACATCAAGATGCGTCGGCATATGCTCCAAGTGGCCGCCATCAGGGACTAGACCTCGTAGACGATTGGCTATGGGGAGAGCAGATTCGGGTGAGGGCGACATCTCCATCAAATGTACATAGAGGTGAAGAAGGCCAGGATGTTCCTTGCCTAGGTCTGTAGCGATAGCACGTTCAAGGATATCTTTGGCTTCAAGAGTACGTGCTCCTTCAGCGGGCTCATTCTTCTGGATATCCCAAAGACCCCATGGAGTGAGATTCATTAGTGAGTCAGCGTATAGGACCGCAATTTCCAGATCGTTGTCGCCGAAGTCTGCGTAAAGAGTAGCCATAGCATCCGCATAGTCTTGGTTCCACTTCTCGTAGCTCTCGCCGTCAGCATTTGTAGGATATCTGCGTCGTAAGGCTGCCACTAATCTTTTCTCTACATCTGTACAGTGCACCAGTTTTATCGTGACTTCGGCACCCGTCAAGGCGACGCTGGCTCGGCGAAGATGTTCTTCGCGCTCTCCTGGACCAAAGGCCTCCCAAGGTTTGTTGTAGTTTGGCCCAAGAGCGAACGCTAGGCCCCAGAGTGCCATTACACAATGTGGATCTGCCTGATTCGCACGCTCAAAGCAATGAATTGCTTCTTCGTGGTTGAAGGCATAGGTCCAGAGAAGGCCACGGTCGAACCATAGTTGTGCTTCGGGAGAGGAGGTTGTTATTGGGCGAGTGTAAGAGCCGAGGTTGAAGTATTGGGCTTGACCTTGGGAGGTAGACATGTTCTTGAGGCGTGAGGGCGGTTTCTATCCTTGACACTAAGATCTTCTCTCGACCTTGATATCTTGAACGATAGCTCTAGGGTTTCCTGTAGATTTGTCTTGGAAGGATGGAGGGGCAAAGGCCGAAGCTTCGGTGATGAGGGAAGACTAAACCTACTGACGAACAAAGGTCCAGCCAGAGCTGCGTCAGTAGACGCAAGTACGCATGATATGCAATATGTTCAAAAATGATGTCTTGAGGAAGTCAAGTTAGAGACAGACACGTGTTGTGGTATAGACCCACTTTTGCTAGCGGCACGGGTCGACTCGCCGAGAGCTTACTCACCCCTGCAACATCATCGTCACATCCATCAAAACCTGTTACTCACTCCAAAGCCGGCATCACTTCGCATCTCCACGGCATGACGACTCCTAAACGAGAAGTCGAGATGCGAGCAATGTCCGACCAAGCGAGGACTACTCTCTGATATGGATGACGAGTACCTCCCTCAGAGGAAGGCCTGCTCAACTCCACAAACGAGCCTGTCATCGCCCTCTACATACTTGCGGAGACGCGCGACCCAGAAGACCTCGCAATCTCATCCGCGAATGTGCCGGATGATCTCAGACATCCCAGAGCGGGGACACAAGCGATACAACTACAATCGCTGTGGAGCGACTCTCACAGGACAGGAACAGCAAAAGACAGTGTCATGCAAACGAGCCAGCTGCACTCTCATCTTTAATCTCATTCAGCTGGATCCAGTCACTCACAACAGCTCTGCATGCCGTAAGACAGAGCCCAGAACCTTTCTCAGCCTGAGAAGAGAGCTTCCATAGCCATCCGCTCTGCTTCCCGCTTTGCTCCGGAGCTAGGAGCTAGTTTCAAATGCCGCTAACAATGGACCGCCTTAGTGGCCACTACTACCTATCTGTTGTGGATTGCACAGAACCGCATCAGATCCGACAATGGAGTTGTTCCCGAAAGAATGATGCACAGGTTTGCTTACCTTGCTTCTGTCCTACGCCACGTCAGAAGCAGAAGCTCCCATGCCTCGTTACTTGAGCATTACATATAGCCACTCTGTGTCTTTTTCATCACCCTTTCTTACCTCAAGAACGACAGAACCTTAACTTTTGCCACGTTTCTTTCATACACAATGCCCGCAACAACGAATAACCTCAATCTTGGCACAGCTAAAGATGGAGACGAATATGACTTCATCATCATTGGAGGTTCGTATTCACACCAATTTCTCTCCTCTTGATCGTTCTCTCTGGAAGACAAAGACTAACCACATTTCAGGTGGCACCGCCGGGAACACAGTCGCAGGTCGACTGGCCTCAAACCCCGATGTAAAGATCGCAGTGATCGAAGCCGGAACAGCTCACACCCGCGAGATTGAACCCATTATGACGCCAGCGCGGGCTTTCGAACTCCGAGGCAGTCAATACGATTGGGGTTTCAAAGCTACCATGGTCGATCGTCCAGATTACACGCGTGTAGAGAAACCTGTCACTCGTGGCAAAGCTCTCGGAGGGAGTAGTATCGGAAACTACTATACCTGGCTAAGGGGAAGCAAAGGGACTTATGATGATTGGGAAGAGTTTGGAGGGGAGGGGTGGAATTGGGAGAAGTGTAAAGAGTATTTTGACAAAGTCAGTAACTGTTAATGTCAGCATGTTTCGATGTACTAACCACTGTGCAGCCAGCAACATACCATGACGACAACGACAACTTCGACCCAGCTCTCAAGAAGTTTGGCAAGAATGGCCCGCTAGATATCTCAGTCAGCGACATGGTTCCCGAACTCCAACCTTTCAGAGACGCCCTAACCAAAGCCTGGACAAGCAAAGGCGGCGAGCTGAACGACAACGTCTATGAAGGCCGCCAAGCAGGACTCGTCAAGAACATCAACACAATCTACGATGGACTCCGTTCCACCAGCGTCTGTTTCCTCGACGACAAGCCCAACATTACAATCCTGCCAGAGCTTCACGTCACCAAGATCCTTCTCAAAGATGGGACCGCAACAGGAATCACAGCCATCAATGCCTCCGGCAAGACTCTCACCCTCAAAGCCAAGAGAGAAATCATCCTCTCAGCAGGTGCATTCCAGTCTCCCCAACTCCTCCTCCTCTCCGGCATAGGACCCGCTTCCCATCTCTCCACTCACAATATTTCTTGCCATATCGACTCCCCGCACGTTGGTCAAAACCTTCTAGACCACCCCATCCTTCCACACGTCTTCAAACTCAAACGTGGGATGGGAATGGACCACCATCTCCTCTT
This sequence comes from Ramularia endophylla, assembly GCA_002116395.1. NCBI lineage: Eukaryota > Fungi > Ascomycota > Dothideomycetes > Mycosphaerellales > Mycosphaerellaceae > Ramularia > Ramularia endophylla. The sequence continues at coordinate 20,067 of KZ109508.1, read as the reverse complement.
CCCCAATGCCTCCAAGGAAGCCGCTGTTGCTGCTTACACTGCTTCCCGCTCTGGTCCTCTCCGGTCTGGACTATTGGAACTGGTGGCTTTCCCGAGGATTGACGAGAGATTGGAAAAGTACCCTCAATATCGCGCCGCGAAAGCTGCGAATGGAGGGAAGGACCCGTTCGGACCTGATGGCCAGCCTCATTTCGAAGTGGATTTCGTGCCGATGTTTTCGAAACCCTTCCAATGGAACTTTCCTTCACCTGAGGGAGATGGGAAGGAGGATAGTGATTACCTTACTGTTATTGTGGATTTGCTTCGTCCGGTGTCTAAGGCTGGGAGCGTGACTCTGGATTCTGCGGATCCAATGGCGTCGCCGATTGTTAATCAGAACTTCTGTAATGATGACCTTGATGTCCTCGCTCTTCGGGAAGGGGTCAGGCATATCGATGATATTCTTATGAATGGGGAGGGGATGAAGGAGCTTGTTGGGGAGGATTATCCTTGGCCGATGCCGAGGGCTAGTGATGGCGCTATGGATCGCATGGTGCTGGAGAGGTTGCAGACGGGGTTTCATCCTTGTGGAAGTTGTAGGATGGGGGACAAAGGAGTTGAGCAAGGGGTCGTAGATGGGAGGTTAAGAGTGCACGGGGTCAAGGGGCTGAGGGTTGTGGATGCTAGTGTTATGCCTGTGATTCCGGATTGTAGGATTCAGAATGGAGTTTATATGGTCGGGGAGAGGGGTGCGGAGTTTGTCAAGAAGGATTGGAAGGGGTTGTATGGTGAAAAGTGAGGTAAAAGAGGATGTGCGAGTTTTCGTCCGTAATCTAGGGGAAGTTGAGGAGGAAAAAGTCGAGAAAGATGGAAATTGTGCTGGGATATCAAGACAGACGGCTTTTATTGACTTTCAGACTCTCTTCCTTGCATAAAAATCTCATGAGCTCAATCTTTCTAGTTGATGAAGTTATTCCTGTCATCCCGCTATCTCCATGTATAGCCCCACTTCCGATAGCGTTCCGGCAGATCTACCCGTGAGCTTAACTTAGATCCTCCGAGCTTCACCCTGACGGGAGCTCCAACAAGTTCAACAAGTTCAACCTTACATCTAGACATCCGTCTGCACTATTGCTAGAACAATACACGACCCACAATGTCCACCAAATCAGCACCCACCCTGCCAGAAATGGCGCAAAAAATCCTGGAAGACGCGCTGCAGAACATCATCCACGACATTCTCATCAGCCAGCACCGAGCCCACAAAATGCTCCTCGCCTCTCTCGAACCCACCACGCGCCTTCCCCACTGCTCTTCCTGCAAACTGCCCAAACAACTCGATCCACCCCTCGCCCCTTCCGTGCGCGGTGCCACCGCCGAGCCGCCAGCAACAACAAACTACTGCGACCGTAAACCTTGGGCCCGCAAACCCGGCCACGACATCTACGGTAACCCCTTTCTGAAATCCGACGTCACAGGCCGACCTCTTACCAAAAAAGAGCGTGAAGCACAGTCAAAAGCAGCTGCGAACGGCACTCCCGCCAGCGAGGAAGGCACTGGTCCCCCGTCTCCGGACGCCGAGGGCGGGGGTGGAAGTGTAGCGAAGGGAGAGAAGAAAGCCAGTAAGATTGATGAGAAATTGAGGAAGGGGGAGTATGTTCCTTGGCATACTTGTCCGAGCTGTAAGAGGAGTTTGTTGATCACAAGATTTGCGAAACACTTGGAACAGTGTATGGGCCTTAGTGGGAGGAGGGCGGGGAGGGAGGCGGCTAGTAAGATTGGAGGGAGTCAGCAGGGTAGTCGGGGCGGGACGCCGAATACTGAGGGGAAAGAGGAGGAGGAACCGGAGGAGGCTGAGAAGAAGAACGGAGGGGTGAGGAAGAAGTTGTTGAAGAAAGGGTTGAAGGAGAAGGTTAAGAAGGGCGGAGGGGTGTTGAAGCACTTGGGGGCAAAAGGTGCTGCTGGTGGAGGGGGGAGTTCGCCGGTTCGGGCGGCGGAGGGGAAGAGGGAGAGGGAGGATGGAGAGGACGGGGAGGAGGATGAAGGGCATTTCAAGAAGAGGCAGAAGTTGCAGAGGGTGGGGAGTACGACTAGTCTTATGTCGCAGAGTACTGCTGCGTTGGAGATGGAGAGGAGTGAGAGTCAAGATGGGAGCTTGCTTGATGCTAGCTTTGCGGATGAATGAGTGGGAAATGAGGGCGAGGGACTTTGATTGCTATACTGTGCAGATCATACATGCCATGCAGTGATGGATCAGGGGGCATTGCGCTCTCAGTGGCCATTCCGTCCCTTCAGCCTCTCAAGTGCTGGTTTTTGTCGCTCTCAGAGCGCGATACACGGAACATCATAGCCAAACATACACAGGTTCTGACTACCAGGCAGTCTGCCACGATGGTGAGCATGCACCGACTCTTGCGGGCACTTCTGGGTAGACGACTGCTCCAGCTTTCCGCGATATCTTCAACAACATCGGTCGCAGAGGACCAGGTCTGAACAAGTACCGAGAACCTTGAGTGAGTTGAAAGCAGTGCGAGTCTGTCCTCGGCATATTCGGTGCAGTCCTCTCAGCCTGTCCTTACAGGTAGCGGGGCTCATATGCCGTGAAACCCCTGCGTCCTACGATCGCGGATTGTGGCTGTGCTCATTGCTATTGCCTTCTTTGCGCCAGACTGGTGTCAGCAAAGCTATGCAGGACTGGTACCTCCAGGACTCACCGGAAAGTGGAGAGGCTGAGTTCTAGTATGACCCTTCCAACCAAGGAGATCCCGCCACTGCCCAAGTACATGTATTTCGTCTTGTTCTCGAGTAACAGTGTCTGTGGCTGCTGACTACTGCACACACTTCACATGCATACGTCGAGGCTGATACGCTGTGTAACACCTTTGGTAACCATTCACGATCGAGTGCTATGAGCTGTGCCACAAACTTGGGCCCTTTTTCGCCTTGGGCTGAGATATTGCGATTTCTGAAACGAGTCTTATAGGTACGAAAGGACGCCCATTTGCCCATCTGATTCCTGCCTCCTGCTCTTCCTACGTTTCCCACAAAGCTCACTATGTCGAAATTGTCCACGCAAGATGAGACGAAAGTTGAAAAAGCAATCCAAAAAGACGTGTCTGCATCACTGCCGACATCTAGCCGCCATCACCGCGATGATACACCAAGCTGGAGAGCTCCCGCGACGATGCTATGCAGTCTGTTGCTGGGATTCGGGATCGCACTTGCGCAGCATTTCACCTACTTGTCGTTGGACAAGCAGCCAGTTTCGGACGTCAGCCTTTCCCAAGCCTGGGTCGCCCGTATCAGCACAGGTCTGGCTTTTGCGGCCAAAGTTGCTTTGACGGTCTGTGTTGGAACTGCTTATGTTCAGCATCAGTGGCTGAGATTCCAGCAAACGCCGTTCAACGTTGCGGAGATCGACAAGGTTACTGGTGTTCTTGGGAATATCTTTTGCTTTTTGGAAAGTACGGTTTGGTATCGGTATCCGATGCTGGCATTCATGGCACTGATCGTATGGTGCGTAACATAAGTTTGGCCCGGATTCATGCTTCAAGACTCACACCATACAGGACTCTTCCTTTGAGTGCCATCGTCACCCCAGGCGCATTGTCTGTCGAACCGTTACGGCTCCTGAATACCACGAAATTACAAGTCCCACAACCACTCTACAACTTCACCAATTACGGAATAGCCAGCGGTTACACCCCCAATTTATTATCGGAGAGTGCCAGTTTGACGAAACTCCTCGCATACACCGCATTTTCCCAGAATCCAGTACAGTTGGACTCGGCATTCCAAAATCAGACATACAATCTGATCTTCAATGGGCCCGCCTTGAAGTGCAAATCTGCGAGCGAAGCCACGATTCGTAATAGCAGCTACGAATATACGCCAGCCGGCTCTTTCGTGCAGTTCGCATCCTGGTTACCGGATAACCAATCCTCCACCCTGGGCCTAGGTCGCGATCCCAGCTGCACAGGACCAAATGCAGCACGAATTTTCGTCATGACCAATATAGACCAGTCATCAGCTCCCTCCATTGGTAGGGGCCCCGATGGGTTTATCCATTCTCGAGTGAACGTTACGGAATGTCTTTTGTACAACGTAACCTACGATGTCGATTTCATATTCAGATACCCAAATCAGACCCATAGAGCGCGCATTGTAGCGTGGCTCAACCCTTACGATGCGCCCGGATCAACCTGGTCAGGATTCGGCGGCGATAATACCACCGCGGGGGACTCGTACATGGCAATGATGAGCGCATTCGACAACCTTTTGGTTGGCACAGCTTCAATAGACGTGACTGGGCGTGACATACAACTCACGAGATATGACCTTGTCACTATCGACTGGTCTCGGGCGGAAGCGATCCAGCGTGGCTTGGAATCGCTGTTTCAGAACTTCACATTGAGTCTTTTAAGTGATCCTGGACTGATGTAAGTTGTCCCTCGAACTGCTCAATTCATGTCTGTTTGCTCTGACAGGAACCGCACGTGCTTAGCAAAAACTCGTCCATGGCAGAGCACGTACCCGTACAAGTCGAGACTTGGCCTATCACCTATGTGTACTCGCCCCTCGATCTTTTCATCGCATACGGTGCGAGTTTCATCGCGGCTATTATATGCACTGCTATTGGGATGCGGGCATTCTTCGCCAACAACGCGAGCTACCAGAATATGTTCTCGACTTATGTGCGAGCTACGAATCAGGCTGGGCTGGGATTGTATGTACATGGCGATGATGCGTGTGAAGACCCGTTGCCTAAGACACTCGGGGAAGCTGAAGTCGAAATCTACCAGCGGAGGCTGGGGCAAAATGATGTTGAGGGTTAGTATACATGTCGGTAAGAGGATAGCTGACAGCTCGTAGGACGAAGATATGTCATTGATTACCTTATGCGATCATGCCTCGTTGGGAGGAGATTGCTTGAGAACGGGCTCAAGGAAGGAAGGAATGTGATGCCCTGCACATTCGAGGTAACGATGTTGGAGTACCTGTTTCCTGTTCAGCTCACGTTGACTTGCCCTCAGCCAAATGACAAGCGCAATCTATTGACCAAGCTCGATCTTGACTATGAGCCGCAGGCCATCCTGACCAAAAGTCAAACGTGCTCGTTGACAGGATGAATCAAGAAATCCTAGGAAGCAATGGTGTGGATACTCAACCCGATCCTGCATGGAACAAGGTGAGACTCTTTCAAAGGCGCCGCTGCGGCACCTATTTCTTGGTGGCTGCGCGGCCTTGCAGGTACTGCCGATCAGTTGCTCAGCAAGTCCAGCGCATGATGATTGGCCCCAGAGCTGCTGTGCCTCTTTGGTGTACATCGAGGTTGACCTACCTACCTCTTGGATATCTACAACGATTTACCCTGCAAACGTTACATTGCCATCCTCATGACGCTACATACACCTTCACCGCCAAGCTTCGATATTCGTGCAGACTCCATATTGTCTGATACAGCACGAATTCTCGAGAATGCTAAAGCGGTACAGAATGCTGTCGTTACTAATATCACACCGGATGTTGTGACTTTCGAAAACACGCTTCTTCCTATTATTGAAGAAGAGAATCAAAGACTATATGAGCACCAGCTGATCGAATTCCATGCAAGCATCTCTCCCGATGAAGGCATTCGCGACGCTTCAAATCGTGCAGCCAAGCTCTTCTCACAGTTCGACACCGAGACAGCCTGGCGGAAGGACCTCTTCGCTTTACTGAACAGGAACCGCCCCGATGAACTCTCTGCTGAGGCACGACGATGGCTGGAGAAGTACATCTTGAGGTCCGGACGAAATGGACTTGACTTATCAGAAAAGGACCAGGTTCGACTGAAACAGCTCAATGATGAATTGAAAGAGCTCGAAAACGAGTATTTGGAAAATTGTAATCAAGACTGCCAAATCTGGGTGACTGAAAAGGACCTTCAAGGAGTTGACGTCGACCTGATCCGGGACTTGCAGTCAAACAACAGTGACAACGATCGTGGGATACTGGTCCCACTGCATGAATTATACTTCGACATCATGAGCACCGCCCACCGTGAAAACACCAGACATCACGCATATACGGTTTACGCCAAAGCTCATGAGAAGAACGTCTCCATACTGGGAAGAACCATCAAGCTACGAGACCAGAAAGCCAGGCTCTTAGGATTCCCCTCTTATGGACACTTGCGTATGGCTGGAAATATGGAAAAGTCTCCAGGTAAGATGCAAGCTTATCTCGAAAACTTGCTTACGCAGCTTTCGCCTACCAGAGACTCTTTGGTAGCGAAATGGAGGACTATGAAATCAGAAGATCTCAAAGCTCAGAACGAAAGTGACGATGGAGGATTTTACGTCTGGGATCGACAATACTATTCAAGGAAGCTCATTGCTGAGGACTTTGCTTTTGATTCAAAGGCTGTGAGCGAGTACTTTGAGTTGGCTGAGACTACGAAAAGAATGCTGAGTATGTTTGAGAAGATCATGGGGTTGCGCTTCGTGGAGATACAACAAAGCGAGAGAGATGCGAAGTGGATTTGGCATGAGGATGTGAGGATGTTTACGGTATGGGATGCTAGTACTGCTACCCAAGAGCTTCTGGGATGGCTTTACTTGGATATGTATCCTCGGCCAAGGAAAAGGGGTGGGTTTGCTTGCTTGCCTGTTTGTCCGGTATGTTTCACCCCCTTCACAATGGAGAGATGCGATTACTGACGAGGCAAAATGCAGGCTTTCGTAGATTTTACAGGTTTGAGGAAGCATACAGCCACAGCTCTGGTCTGCAACTTTAAAAAGCCCAGCATTACGAGACCTTGTCTCCTGGAGCATTCAGAAGTGGTGCTCCTGTTTCACGAACTTGGACATGCAATGCACGATCTTGTTGCTAAGGTATGTAATCATTCGGCATTGCGTCTCTGAGAATTAGGCTGTATATTGATAGAAGTTTACTACAAACTGACCATCCACACAGACTTCATACGCCCGTTTCCATGGCGCATCCTGCGAAGACTTCAATGAAGCCCCTAGCCAAATGCTCGAAGAATGGTGCTGGAATTCCCAAACGCTTCGGACACTTAGTCTTCACTACTCGAATCTCAGCACGGAATACATGCAAAGCTGGCGAGAATCCTGCACAGCTACTACAGAGCATCAACCACAAACCTTGCCCGAGGATCTGATTCAAAAGATGATGGAAAGTAAGAGAGCTAACAGAGTTGTGAGATGTCTTGCCTTGCTTAATCCTAGCTTGTTTGATATGGCTATATGTCAGACTGATGCCAAAGATATGGACACGACGGAGCTTTTTCATGCGATTTCCTGCAAGACCTATGGCTTTGATATGCCGAAAGATCCCCTGCCCCCGGCTCAGGCGTTTACGGAGGGATGGTATACCATCGACGGAATGTACATTTATCTGGCGTAAGTCTTGCCACCTTCATGGTTAAAGGCGATGTAATGACTGATGATATTGCGCTGGATTATAGCTTACAGGCATATTCGATGGACATGTATTACACAGTATTCAAATCCGATCCTATGAATGCGGAGCATGGATTGCGGTATAGACGGACTGTGCTTGAGAAGGGTAGTAGCAGAGATTCTGTGGATATGTTGAGAGATTTGTTGGGTCGGGAGCCGAGTGCTGAGGCTTTTTATCAGGAACTTGGAATTGGGAATGCATCAGCCACGGGATTGACGACAGAATAATCACAAATACGCTGGACTTTGTTTCGAGGGAGTCATGGACTTAATGCCTTCGACGCGGAGGAAATCAATTACGATGGATTCCAGCGATAGCCATGATGACTGTTACCTGGTCCAATTCTCGATGGTGGCCTCCATACCACCCAGATCTTGAGTGCTCAAGATACTGTTTGTAGTCGATTTGAATTGGCATGAGTAAAGGACAAGAAAATCAAAATCAAACAGAAGAAAAGAAGAAAAGTAAAACAAAAACATTCAACACCATGGATTCGCAAATCGTCACCGACTTCACTACTAGTATGGCGATCACATGCTTAGATAGGCCAGAGCGGACGGGATGGCTCGTTATTCATGTGTCTATGGTCGAATGTGCTTGTGCAAGAGCTGATGTGCACTATATACGCTGTTATTGGGCAAGGGGAGGACGAGCGCATGGACTGGCGTCAGCGAAAGTCGGTCTCTGTCTCAGGAGTGTGTAAAAGCATCATTTCTTTTCATATGAAGAGGAACGATTCTTCCGTACAGCCAAGTTATCGGCCGACGCGGCGATCCCATTCGTGTTTCCAAGCGGCATGGGAAGGCAGAGAAGCCTAGCAAGGAAAATTCGGTATTTCCGGATTGGGCATTCTTGCCTTGGTTGGTGTTACCATCACCTAGGCAGAAAGCCTCAAGGTAGGCAGTAGGACCGGATGCTCGGAGTCATATCACAGAACATAAAGGAAGCGAGCTCGCCAGCAACAATAGCCCACAGCTTCCTACCACTTCCCAAGTCGCATCAATCATGGGCTACACACACTACTGGAAAATCCCGACCGAGACCCTTCCAGTCTGGCAAGCGGCGTTCCCACAACTCGCCTCAGATGCACGCCTCATCGTCCGAGAGGCTGGAGTTGATATTCTTGGACCCATTGGCGAAGACGAGATATCCCTAAACGCCCACCACGACCCGCACGAGGATTTCGATCTGGGAACATCTGCGACGACATTCCAATGTTGCAAAACAGCGAGGAAGGAGTATGATGTTGTTGTTTCGGCGATTTTGCTGAGGGCTAGTCAGTTGGCGGGTAAGGCTGTGGAGGTCAGGTATGTGTGATGTGTAGTTCGAAACGGAAAGAGTATTGACCTTTGTTTTAGCTCGGATGGGGATTGGGGTGATGAGTGGGAGGCAGCGAGGGGGCTGGTTGAGAGGTTGTGGCCTGAGAGCAGGATTGAGTGTCTCGGGAGGAAGACGATGAGGAGGGGGAGGAGGAGGAGGAGGAGTGAAAGAAGAAGCAGACATGTTCTTAAGCCGCGGCCGAAAAGTGATAGAAGATCAAAGAGGCATAGAGATACGAGAGACGATGAATGGATGTAACTTCGAGTCTTTTGTCCTCGCACCCGCTGTCAGGAAAGCATTCCCTTGGAGGTCATTCTTCGGTCAGAATCATGGTTCCGGAAGCGTCGCTTCGCCAAATGGACAGTTAGTCGAACAGAAATGTTCACAGGGAGGGGCAAGCGATGGAAGACGTCTCTCCCGACATCCGACGGACGGGGATGGTACGGGAGACAAGGTTGATGATGGAGGTGAGGTCCGTCAATCACTCGTGGCTAGCTTGCCTCGTGGTGGGGCAATCTCGCTGACGATGATCCGAGACAATCTATTGTTACCTTAAGGTATTAACTTGGTTGCCTTGTACCGTACCTGATGAGCAGCGCGTAAGATACATGCACCTCCTCATTATGGCAGCATAGTTGCACGCATATCCTGTCCTGTACATATCCGCCGACTGGATTGCCCACCTCCACCCCTCCCCATGCCCTGAGCGGAGTCCCGGAGAGCTGGTCTCGTCCCAACAAGCAAACATATCTCCATCTTCATATCTCCCTACCGACAAAGATGGCGGGGAATCCATTCCGCCGCTCCATGGCGGCAATTCCTCCCACAGCAGAGACAGCGATCGTAGATGCGCCCTGTAAGCAGTTTTGCACCAGTTGGACAGGGTGAAACTGATTGACTCGGCGCAGCGACTCCGCAGAAACAACGAACAAAGAAGAGCAAACATGTCAAGATTGTGAGCCCGACGCAATCAAATCACGAGCGCGAGAATGGAGGGCGGCGTTTATCTGCCTCAGACTCCGCTGGACGCGCCCCGTCTCCGCCTCCACCCTCCCACAGCGACGACGACGACGACGAAGCAGCATCCGACTCGACGGCAACGGCAGATTCGGATCTTGAACAGGCGTCTCTCAACACGCGGAGGAATTCGGGTTCACTTCCTCCGCCCGCTGCGGGCATGGCGGGCGGGATGAAGGCGCCGTACAACCCATTTGCGAGGACGCTGGCTACCAGCGAGGCAAGCTTTGGTCTCCAACAACAGGATTCTGCTGCGACAGATGCACAACGGCCGAGGCCGGCAATGGACGTGGATGCTTTTAAGAATATTCTTCTGACGGGGAGTGCTGTCCCTCCAACAAATGGGACTTCCTCTCCCGCTTCCAGGCAGCCGCAAGACAGCGGCAACAGCACCGACACCTCATCCATATTCGACTCTTCATATACCCTACATCCAGAGTCCCCGCGTGTGGACCACTACGACTTCCACTCTGATAGCAGTGACGACGACGATGATAACGACGAATCCGAAAGATCAAATCTTATGAACCAGGGAGAAAGACTAGATGATCTTCCGCCGCCAGCACCACCCAAACCCAAAACTACACGAGGTCCACAGACTGTGTCCTTTGCAGACTTCGACCAATCAATACCGCCCAACTTTCAGGCTCCGGGAGGAAGAGGCACTCCTCCTTTGAACGCTCAACGAGGAATCTTACGACCGTCAATACAGAGATCGAGCAGCGATCTTAATAAGCCGCTGCCTCCGCCTCCTGCAAGTAGAGAGAATTCGGATCCGGTATTGCCACCTGTGGTTCCCATTAAGGACGCTCCGCAAGTAACCTTCCCGCAAGTGGTCTTCCCACAAGTGACACAGCAACAGTCTACTCCGGCCTTCACGGCCGCAGTTACCGAAGATGATGATTCAACACCGAAGAAAGTCCCCCCTCCACCACCTGTCTCGAGACGACAAGCAGCAATCGCGCCTAATAGGAGGCCGAGAAGCTCGTCAAATTTGAGCACCCAGGAATCTATCTCTGACATGCCTGATCCTGAAAACACGAGCCGAATCCCACCACAACTCAAGAGGGAAGATTCCACAAGCAGCAACAAGCCCTCTCAACCTCCTCGTCCACCTCCATCAAGGAAAGCTAACCCTTTAGCTCCTTCCCCACCCAGTGCGGCACCGGACCCCCAAGAACCCGGAAAACCTTTAGTCCCACCTCCACCTCCAAGGCGTCATCCCTCCAAATCTGGCTCAGTGCGAACCGCAAGTCCAGCAAACAGCTTACGAAAAGACCTCTCCTCACCTCTAGGAAACAGCGCTGCACCGCCTCCACCACCTCCAAGACGAGCAGGTGGCAATAGTGCCGGCGGGGTCTCCAGCCAGAGAAGCAGTATCGACGGCCGACCTAGCTCCCTCAAACGATTCGGAGGAATGGAGAATCAACGCCGATCGAGTGCGCAAAGTGGGTTGAGTGTACAGAGCGGGCAAAGTGTTGAGGAAATTGGCTCGCCTGGAACGGAGGCTGCGAAGAGGGATGTGTTGGCTGATATGAGGGCTTTTGAGGCTGAGCTGGATGCTTTGAGGAAAGCGGCTGAGGGGGGAGGGAAGTAGGAGGGTGTTGGTTGGATAGATGGATGAAACTGATGGAGTGAAAATTACATCTTTGGTATCACTGTTGTAATGGATTCTGCCTGCGCGATCTAAGAGTTGGCGCAGGGAGCTCTCTGCGAAAAGATACAAGGCAACTTGCTGGTCGCGTAGGATCAACTGGCATGGCATTTTTTCGTTGGATATCTTGCTGGAGTAGGCTAGAAGGCCATCCATGCCGCCAGGCTGAGTTCCTCGTTGACGTGCAGATGAACGCAGGCAGTCTGGGATACATCGAACGGTCTCTCGATGCCTTGTGGAGCTAGTCGCTGACAAGCTTTGCAAGTGGTCTGCGCCTTATCCAGAGATGGACCTTACTGAGAAGACTTCTCTAGATTCCGCAAGTGGATGATTCCGACCGCTAAAAAACCGTGAACTCGTGCAACAGAAACTTGAGCCTCAACAACCAGACATGTCTCCAAAGCTCCTCTCTAATAAAACCACCTAAACTCCTTACTCTCAGGCCCCTCCCTCATCCTCTCAGTAGGAATATCAATCGCCCTAACTCTCCTCCCTTCCCCCCGATCCCTCCGTCTATTATCAAAAATCATCCAAACCCCCAACCCCAACGTCAGACAAATCCCCATCCCCCCAAACGCAGCCGTAGTAACAAGCGCAGGAATATAATCCGGAGCATCCTTTGTTCTAAAAATATTCGACGAAACCACGCCCATCATATTCGCGACTGGGACGCCGATGGAAGTGAGCAGGAGCCGCCGGTTTTCCGAGGCGATGTTGTTGTTGTACCAGACATCTAGGAGGACGGACGGGGCGGAGGTTCCCCATGTCTACAACAAACAAGAATCAGTTGGGAGTAAAGGGGGAACGTGGAGGGGGGCGCAAAACGAACCATCATAAAACAAGCAAAATAAGCAACTCGTAGGGAAGTCTGAACGTCAATAGCAGCATAAACCACGAATCCGCAGAATGTGAAGAAGAATCCCAGAGCGATGAAGGGGAATCTCCAGCGGGTGTAATCGCTTGAGTAGGCTAGGATTAGAAGCATTACTGCGCCTGTACAATTCGGAGCACTAAATTTCTGCCCATCAGCAAAGCCATTTTTCTTGAGGGGTCGAGGAGCATTGTGAACAAACTCACACAGTATATAAATTCGTCTTAATAGTCGAATATCCCAACCTCGCAATAATCTGCGGTAAAAACAAACTCACGCTCTGCAGTGGAATTCCTAAACATATCTCAATAGCGAGAATTACCCAGGAGGTAGGATGTTTCAAAATTTGGACTGCTTCTCTCCAATTGAATTTCGCTTCCACGACGGCAGAACTATCGATTTGAATTCGATAGAATGCCAATTTCTTCTGCTCGGGAGTGAGAAAAGTAGCTGTCGCGGCTGATATAGGAAGGAACATAAAAGCGATTATCGCGCCCAGGATCGTGAGACCGCCTTCTATAGCGAAGAGATATTTCCAATTCGGTAGTGCTCCGCCTTCGATTTGGAACGTTCCGTATGCTAGTAGTCCGCCGAATGCGCCTGCGATGTTGGAGGCGGCGTAGAAGATTGCTAAGCGTCGAGCGAGTTCGCCTCGGCGGTAGAATTGGGTTTGGTAGTAGATTACTAGGGGGAAGAAGGCTGATTCGGCCATTCCTAGGAACCAGCGGAGAGCTAGGAGGCTGGACCAATTGTGTGCTGTGATGGTGAGGAGGGTCATGGAGCCGAAGGTTGCCATCATTAAGGGGAGAACGCGAGAGGGGCCGTAGATTTTTCCTAGAATTCCTAGGAAGGGCGCGGTGAGGACGTAGGGAACGAAGAAGATGGATAGGAGGATGTTGTCTGCATTTGTCAGTTTCGCTTGGCATGTGATATCGTGTAATTGGCTCACTGCATTACATTTCATCAGTACTTCCATTCAAATATACTCGGCTGCTTATAGCACATACCATTTATTCGTCCCCTCGAATCCCAAATCCTTCTCCAATCCCGCCGTCTTTGCATTTCCCAAATTCGCCTTGTCCAGCGAGTTGAAGAGATACATCAACGTTCTATCAAGATTTCCCATCATTAGCATTACTCCTCTCCCTCTCCATGCTCTCAGCACCACTCACAACAAAGGCAAAATCCTCAAATCAAACTTCCACAAAAGCGCCCTCTCAGCCTTCACATCAATCACAAAACTCTCCCCATCTTCATCCACCACAATCGTATTCCCATTCCCGTCTTTCGTCAAAGAGCTCGTTCGCTCAAGGCCATCCTTGGAAGCCGAATGAAGGGAGGCTGCTTTGTGTGCCATCTCGTCGCGAAACGAGAGGAAGAAGAAAGAAGAAGGAAAATGTTGAAACACAGCCAAAGAAACACCTACCTTATCTCCCTCTCCGGCCAAGAAGAGGCCGATGCGTATCTTACAGGTACCGTTTGCTCGGAGAGGGATGTATGAAAGTATCAGGTAACCAATGTATCGTAGGAGAAGGAGCATAGATTGTCGTGCTGATAAGGTCTGGCCGATTGTCGGGAAATGGCGGAGATCCGGGAGCGAAGTGGAGATCTGAATTGCCGATGCTTCACTTCTCCCTCTCCTTCGCATCAGACATCACTTCGTCAGAATCATGAAGAATCCCATTCGAGAGATGATCGCCTCGAGCTAGACAACGAACGTCCTTCCAATAAGATGACTTGCGCCCTCAAGCGCTTTTCACCTCTGCCATCGCATCTTTTGTCCCTCACGGGCGAACCCTGATTAGAATGTTGTCTCTGATACAATCGAGTACTTTGCTGTAATATACATCTCTTCCCACTCCATGCTAATGCTAATGCCGATGAAATTACTATTATGTACCCCCCTATCACACACCAGGAATCCCCTCAATTGCAATCTTGCGCCGCAGGTAATACGACCGAACGAAATCGACCAGGCGGGGACTCTTGCGTGTGCATATCTCTCGCCAATGCCTTACGGGAAGGAGGATACACCTGAGCAGTCTCCTCAAGAGCGCTGCCGGTGCGACTCCATTGCAAGCTCCATAGCTTCAAATAGTCCTCTGCCACTTCTTACTCCTCAAAACAGTCGTAATAGCATGCCGAATCACAATCCCCGCCTTCTCAGTCTCCTTCTTCGTAAGTCCCGTCGTAACGCACACCTTCAACGCCGGTCTCGGCTGCCATTCGAGCTCAATATCTCGTGCCGTGGAACCTAGAGCGAGCGGTGGACATTTGAGTCTGGTGATCATGACTGAATTGGAGAGGCACTGCAAGAACAAATATTAGTACAAATGGATCGAGAGGAATGCGGCTCGCTTCTTCCGTCGTCAGTACTCACCTCGTCCACACAGTCCTGAAGGATACTCTCCTGCTCAGCTCGCGTGAAGCCGCGATCGGCGAGGACTTGGTCTTTGAGGACGAGCAGCATGATGGGATTCTCAAGCGCGCTTGTGCAGCGTACCCAATCACTTCTCGGGTCGAGTTGTGCTTTCATCGCTTTGATGTTCTCCCTCAAACTCTGGATGATCGCTGGTTCCTCCTGCAGAATCGTGACGGTTTCACTGGCAGTCGTCGCCAGCAACGCAGGCAGTGCAGCAGAGAATGTGTAAGCCGAAGCGGACAAACGCTGATGCTCCACAATCTCTGAGGTGCCCGCGCAGAATCCACCTCCAGACGACAAACAGCCCGCCAGACCACCGATAATCATATCAATGTTTGTCGGGTCGACATTCTGATGCTCTGTGACACCCTTCCCGGACCGGCCGAGGACGCCATAGGACCAAGTCTCATCAAGGATCAGACGGAACTTGTACTTCATCTTCAGCTCAATCAACTTGGGCAAATCCACGACATCCCCAACATTCTCAAAGAGCCCCTCAGTAACAATGAACCTCCTAGTCAACTGTTTCCCCTGGCCCTCCTTCACAATCTTGGCCAACACCCTCTCCAAATCCTCCATATCATTATGCTCAAACCACCTGACGGTACTCCTCGAAATCTGCAGCCCCTTCCGGATAGGATAATTAACCGCCTTGTCCGCCACGATGATATCCCCCCTCTTACTGAACGCAGGAATAACCGAGCTGATCGTCGAAAACGACTGCGCATAGATAATACAAGCCGCAACCCCCAAATGCGCAGCAATATCCGCCTCGCTCTTCATATGCACATCCTGCGTCCCATAGAACCCCGGCGGCGAGCACGGTCCCACCCCATAAGTCCTCACCGTACTAATCGCCTTGGCCGTCAACTCGGCATTGGCAGCAAAGTTATAATGATTATAACTCGCCAAATTCGTCACCGTTCTCCCATTTTGGAGTTTTGTCTTCGGACCCGCGGGCCCGACAATCACCGGCCGCTTTTCATTTTCCAGTCTTTCGAAATCTGTCTCTTCGGACGCGAGGGGTTCGGGGGTCCAGTCTTCTACTAGCTCGTCGATTTCGGATTCGGTGAGGGGTACGTTTTTCGTCTTTTTCGTGCTGTAGGAGGGGGCGAGCAGGTAGCGGACGGCGAAGATTACGAGGAAGAGCTCGACGGCGCTGCGGACGGGGTCATTTTGGTATGAGGAGCGGATGTAGCGGAGGAAAATGGCGGATCCGGGGATCTTGTGGAAGGCCGAGTGCGCCGAGTCGATGAAGGCGAGTGCTGAGGAGGGCAGCTCGCGTTGGAGGTTGGCAAAGGTGGCGTTCATTTTGGTGGTGCTGGTGTTATGCCATCGGTGTTGATGGTCAATGACAGTTGGTTTCAAAGATGATCGCGCTCTCAGCAGCAGTCGCGAGGTGTGAGATGCGCGAGGCGGCGACGATCGGCGACCCTGCATTAGCGTACAGATGACTGAGCATGGTCCAGCTTAAGTGAATGAAGTCGTGAACATCTCATACTCCTCAACACTATCATCTATGTATGCTCATGTTCTCATGTCGAATATGCTCTTCTGTAAGCAGAGTGATCGATGGTATACCGTGCACTGGTGACTTCAATGCGAAAGTATGTTGGCGGTACGGAGTAGAAACCATGGACGACTTTGTGCTTCCTCACTTTTGACCGCTTTACTACGACATCAACCTTTGACTGAAGCATAACACGTCAAAGAGACGAAGAGATCATGGTCAACAAGATTCTATGCACATACTCATCTCTTTGCCTGCTTCCTTCACTTCTCCCGACTCACAACCATGACATCCCAACAGAGAACAACCAACGACTCCAGCTCCGCCGGCCAAGGCCGCCCTGAAAACCCTCCTAGACGTCGCAGCAAAATGGAGCATCACACCAAAGGACAAACCACCTCTATACAGCAAGCCAGAATCTGAATACAGCGTCGAGAAGCAGGAGAAGAGAGCAAAACTTCGAGCTAAAGGTGTCAACCCGGATTTGAAAGCAGAAATGGACGCCAGCAGGAAGAAAGGTAAGGTAGCTTTTGGTTAAAGGTATCGGGAACTGTAAGTGTCTTCTCCGTATACCTGACAGCGCCGCATACCTGTGACGTATCCCGCTAAGCCAGGCTTTTAGTATAGTAGAATCGTCGCTTTTCGGGCGCGTTAACGCGTTATATATAATACTATCAATCCTACGTCTTTAT
Organism: Ramularia endophylla; assembly: GCA_002116395.1. Lineage (NCBI taxonomy): Eukaryota > Fungi > Ascomycota > Dothideomycetes > Mycosphaerellales > Mycosphaerellaceae > Ramularia > Ramularia endophylla. The sequence continues at coordinate 3,135 of KZ109508.1, read as the reverse complement.
ATCGTCTTTTTAAAAGGTGTTATTATCGCTATCGCTCTAGAAGTAGAAATAGAGCCTACCGCCGCCGCCGCTCCGGAAAGAATAGAGCCTACTACTACCGCTCTAGTAGGTATTCCGCCTATACTAGCACCGCCGTCCTCCTACGAATACGTATTTCTTAATAGCGCCGCTAGCCTACCGCCTACCGCTATAGATCCGGAGGTAGTAGTAATTCCGGACGATAAGAATAAGGTAGTAATTCTTAATAGTAATTTCGACGATCCGGTAGATTTAGACGCTAAGGATAAGCCTACCGTTATAGCGGCGCCGCCGCCGCCGCTACCGCTACCTAAGGATAAGGATAAGGTAGATTCTAATAAGGGACTATCGTTCGCTAAGATAAGGGCGAAAACGCGTATAGAGAGGCGGAGGGCGGAGCGCGAGGAAGAAGCTAATAAGGATATACGAGAGAAACGTGTTATTAATAGAAATAGCGCTAGAGGTATCGCTTCTAAACCTATTAAAGTTAATATTAGTAGTAAGGAGTTAGAATTAGAACCTATACTAAATATTAATAATCCGGACGCTCTACCGGAGGTAGTTTTTCCTTCCTTTAACCTAGCGATAGAGTAGCTATACCGGTACGGCCTAGAGCGAGGATTCGATTTAAAGAAGTAGATATAGCGCCGTAATAAGAATAATAAGAAGTACCGTCTCGAGGTTCGCTATACTCGTAAGGGCGGTCTTAATAAGCGCTCGAAGGCTCGATAGGCTATAGATCCTACGTAACATATATCGAAGAAGTATAATTACTAATAGCGTATGTTTATTATAGTAGTAGACGTTTAGAAACTAGTAGGGCTATATCGGATCTAATACTAGAAGAAACCTAAGCATCTCGAGTACTCGTATCCTACTAGCGATACTATTAGATTAACTAAGGCTCGCTAGCGCTCTCGTAATACTAGTATTATTAGTAAGATACTCGCTCTACGTAGATCTAGTATTAAACCTTTAAGAATCGATACCTACCTTAATACCGAGAATAAGAAACGACGACTTAAGGGCGGTAGTATCTATACGGACTCTCTCTAAACTAATAGGGACATTAGTAACCTCGTCTAGCGCTATTACCGTATAGAGTAAAAGGGCTAAACTAATACTAAGCGTTTAATAGATATACTTACAAAAGAAGGATTTACGTACGCTTATAAAACCGAGGATAATACTAGTAATCGACTAAAGACAATAGACGTTATTCATCCGTAATCGTTACTAGATTACTCGGAAGCGCCTAAGAGCCTTATATTAGACGTAACTTTTAAGACAAACTACTACGATCGTAAGGTTCTTAATGTTATATTAGCCTCGCCGATAAACGATACTATTAACTTCTCGCTCTACCTCCTTAACGGTACTAAAAAGGAAGACTTTATACGTTGTTT
>MWSQ01001394.1:0-20661 GCA_002116395.1 Ramularia endophylla | reverse complement strand
TATATATTATAAGGCTATCTAAAGCTTATATAGAATATATCGGGTTAATACTAACGGGATAATATACTAAAAGCTAAGACCTTGCTAATACAAAAGTGGGTTAGTTATCCGTAACTATATAGTCCGGAGAATATAGTCCGAGACACCCTAAAAGAGGAAATAGGTCCGTCTATCCCTAGTTCCGCACTACTAGTCGTGACAATAAACGTCATTGAAGACAAGACCGGATGATGAAGGATTGCAAGCCCGGAGACCACAAGACGAGCGGTTTTCGACCAATAATGCTTCCTTGATCATACCATTATTGCGAACACTCTGACAATCGTAGACAACATCCCATCATCACATCTTCTCCCTCCCAAATCGCGAAAGTCGTCCAAGTCCTTTTGACTTTCTGACGTGCTCGCAGCTTTGGGGAGGATGGGCGGGGTCAGCAAGCACGCCATCCGGCAATGGTCGTCGACACGTCCAACACCAGCACCGGAACCAACGCCTCGGGCGACTTTCTCGTCCATCTCCCACGACAAATCCGCCCAGATCGTCGGCACATGCGGTCACTGTTGAAGAGTTAAGTGGTCGACATCTCGCTTCCCATTTCTCCAGCTTCTTGTTCTTGTTCTTGTTCCTGTTTTTGTTCCTGTTCATGAACCATCCATACCCATCCCTCCAACTCATCACAACTCCCTCACATTCCATCCTTGAATTGTTCCTTGAATTGTTGGGGAATTGGGTTCTGGGACCCTCACCTATTCATCTCGTTTCTCTCACAGCCGTCTCCTTCATCTTCCTCGTCACACTCACCAAACTGACCGCAAAGATGCCTTCATCCCTCAACTCCGGTCCCTTTCTCTCCCTCCGACCAGACCACGACTGCGGACGATCGAAAGTCGCATCTCCCAAAAGCTTTGCTTCTCTCAGCGGCACCGCCAGCCCAACAACCAACGGCAATGGCTACTCCCACACCAATGGCAATGGCTACTCCAACACAAACGGCCACGGAAGCCTGAACAGCACCGCCAATGGCAACGGCAGTACATCCTCCACCCACAACGACGAATTCCTCCGCCTCGACGCTCCCCAGCAAGATCTCCTCCTCCTCCACGGCCCACGCCAGAAATACAAACTCGAGCACTCAGCCGCCATCCCCGAACTCCAAGGCGAACGAGAAATCCTCGTCCAAGTCCTCGCCATCGGCCTCAACCCCGTCGACTGGAAAGGCGCAGACTACGGCTTCTCCCAACCCAGCTACCCTTGGGTGAACGGGAGAGACTTTGCCGGCATCGTCGTCCGCGCCTGTCGAACAAACTCCCGCGTCCAACAAGGCGACGTCGTCTTTGGTCCTTCCACCGACTATAGAGATGTGCGCAAAGCGGCGTATCAAGAGTATGTTGTGACTACAGACTACAACGTCTCGCGGATACCCCAAGGCGTAGACGTCAAGGAAGGCGCTGCACTGGGTGTGGCTTGGGTTGCTGCGATTGTCAGTCTGGGTATCAGTTTTGGAGTCAATTTCTCTGGTTTGAGGAATGCTCCCCAGGGACCTGATCTCGTTCAGCTGGTTAGAGGGCTGGATCCGAGAGAGGTGCCGGATGATATTCGAGATGAGATCTTCTCCGGTATTGCGCACTCTGAACGCCCACAACCTGGGGAGTGGATTGCCATCTGGGGCGCCAATAGCATGACTGGGCAGGTTGCTCTTCAACTGGCTAAACACGCCGGACTGAAAGTCGCTTGCATTGCTGATATCGCTCGCGGCGGCGCTCGTCTTTCTGAACTTGGTGCTGATTTCATGGTCGACAAGTACGACAACAAGCGTGCTGTCGACATTCTCAAAGCCGTTACAGGAAACAAACTCCGTTTCGGTTTCGACTGCAACGGGAAAGAATCGGCCGAATCCCTCCAAGAGGCCCTCGTCCAAAGCGACTCGGGATTGAAATCCCACCTTCTAGGTCTCGCTGGCCTGCCCAAGAACGTCGGCCGAGGAGTAGTCCACCACAAAGTCCCCATCAAAATCTTCCACGAAGCACCCTCAGCCGGAGAAGCCATCTCCACCTGGCTGGAAGAACTTCTCGTCAATCGCAGCCTGAAACTCCCCGAAGTCGAAGTCGCTCAAGGAGGTCTCGCCGGTATCAACGACGCTCTCGATCGCATGCGAACCGGCACAATCGGCGGCAAACGCATCGTTGTCGCTGTTGGGAATGAATCCAAAGACTCCTCCCCCACCTCCACAAACTCCACCACAGTCCCCAACGGCATCTTAGCCAACACCTCCGACATCACATCCCAAGATCTCTCCTACGCCGACACCCTCAACTCCTCCCCCAACCGCGTCCGCTTCGCCTACTGGGTCCCCAACGTCTCCGGCGGCCTCGTAATTTCCAAAATCGCACAGCGAACACACTGGGACTTGAAATCCAACATCAAATACGCCAAAACCGCCGAACGAGTCGGTTTCGAATACGCCCTGTCCCAAATCCGTTTCATGGCTGGTTATGGCGCGGATAACCAGCACGAACCCGTGACCTTCTCCCAAGCACTCCTCATGTCCACGGAGCGCCTCAAAGTCATCGTGGCGCTACTCCCCGGTCCTTGGAATCCGGCTGTCGCTGCTAAGCAAGTCGCGAGTATTGATAACTATACCGACGGCCGGGTGTGCGTGAACGTGGTATCCGGGTGGTTTAAAGCGGAGTTTCATTCCATTGGGCAATGGTGGTTAGATCACGCCGAACGATACCGTCGCTCGAAAGAATTCATCCAATGTCTCAAAGGAATCTGGACCCAAGAGAAATTCTCTTTCAAAGGAGATTTCTATCAGTTTCATGATTATCCCCTCAAACCCAAACCTCTAAACCTCCCCGGCCGCCCCTATCCTGAAATTTTCCAGGGTGGAAATTCCGACGACGCGAAAGAAAATGCTGGAAGCGTGAGTGACTATTACTTCATGAACGGCAACACACTCGAAGGATTCCGCTCCCAAATCAACGACGTCAAAGACCGCGCCAAGAAAAATGGTCGAGAAGGCGAATGCGGCTTCGCGCTCAACGCGTTCGTGATATGTCGCGAAACCGAAGACGAAGCTTTGCGCGTGCTGGCCGAAATCCAAGGCAAAGCCGACGCGGAAGCCGTCGAGGGGTTCCGGCAACAAGTCGCGAACGCGGGATCTTCGACGAGTAATAAGAGTGGTATGTGGGCGAATTCGAAATTGGAGGATTTGGTGCAGTATAATGATGGGTTTAAAACTAAGTTGATTGGGACGAAAGAGCAGATTGCGGAGAGGATTGTGTTGTTGAAGAGTTTGGGGGTGGATATTATTTTGACGGCGTTTTTGCATTATGAGGAGGAGATTGAGGGGTTTGGGAGGGAGGTGCTGCCGCTTGTGAGGCAACTCGAGGCAAAGGGGAGGGGGGTGGATACTGAGGATGAGATTCGGAGGACGGGGTGGGTTTATGAGGCGAAAAAGTGAGCAGCTATTTTTCTTGTGTTTGGTGTTGTGGAGAATGAGTATTTTTTTCTGATTTGGGGGTTTGTGATACCTTTTAGTCGAGACTTGTCTGATGAAGACGACGATGCAACAAACATTTCTGCGGTTGATACTATTCCGAATGCGAAGGCACTTCTTATCTCTACGTCGAGTGCTGTCTCCGGCAGGTCGTTTGCTAGCCTGACATCCTCTACAACTATCCCGAGCAATTCGACGCAGCGATTTTCCAACGAACCTCATCGTCCATACCCTCTCTCCCTTCGAAACCCAAATGGAAACACATCGCAGATCGAAAACCGCGGCGCTTTCCATACCAAGTCGGTTCATGCTATTAGCAACAACGACGCTCGCCAACCACTCTCGCTCCAGCAGCACAGAAACCCAGAACCAGCAAGACCTCATCAGCCTTTCCCACCCGAGAACCGCAATCCTGAGTTAGCAGCGAATGAACCTCACCGAGCTTTCGCGGTCGGATATAGGAATGGTGAAGTTGTCGTCCAGGGAACGGAAGCTGAAGTGCCAGATACCTTGCCGAGATTCGTGGATGGAAGTGAGGAGAAAATACATCGTGCTTTCGCAGCTACATACCGGAATTCTGCGGTTGGAGGACAGGCTCACAAGGGGTTTCGGGCCGGATATCGGAGTCCTGAGACGGAGGAACCGCAAAGCGATAGAAGGAAATTGCTAGACAAGTTGCCAAAGTCAGTAGAAGGAGCACCCGAGAGCGAAGGCAAAGTTCATCGTCCTTTCGCGGCTACGTTGCGGAATTCGGAGGAGGTAGGGGAAGCAGAGCCGTCTGCTCGTTCTGTTGATGCTGTAGGTGAAAGCAAACAGAATCCGCATCTGCCTTTCGATGCTTCTTATCGGAACGCGGAGACTATGCTACCTCATCGGCCGTTTGGTGTGGAGCGCAGGAATCCGCTGGAGGGTACTACTACCACTACTATGTCCGAACCGAAGACCGAGGGCAAGACAGAGTCTGCTCTTCTGCCTCTTTCTGTGGATACAGTCGGCAAATCGAATCAGTCACCTCATCTTCCTTTCTCGCCTGTTCATCGGAACGTCGAAGCCAGCGGAACATTCAGTTTGGGCCCCAAGAACCTTGAAGCTGCAGTTCAAGCAATACCAGGGCAGTCTGGGCAGTCGAATCAGTCACCTCATCTTCCTTTCTCGCCTGTTCATCGAAACGCCGAAGCTAGTGGAACGTTCAGTTTGAGCGCCAAGAACATCGAGGCTGCAGGTCAAGCAACACCAGGGCAGTCTGGGCAGTCAAATCAGTCACCTCATCTTCCATTCTCGCCTGCTCATCGAAACGTCGAAGAGTCCAGCGGTACATTTGCTCTAGGTCCCAAGAACGTTGAAGTTGCAGGCCAAGCAACGCCAGGGCAGTCGAATGCATCCCCATCTGCCTTGCGAACTCAGAACGGCAATATCGATTCTCAAACCAATTCGCCTGCACTCTCGGAGAAGTCCTTTGCGACAGCTGAGGGAGGTAGTAGTGGAGTCCATGTAAGATTGTCGGATCCTGAAATTGCTGGAAATGGAGAAGCTCTGGCGCCTGCACCTGAGACCCGCAATGAAGTGAAGACGTCGCAGATTCCTCCGACGAGCAGCTGGAGTGTAGGCGGGAAATCTTCGGAAGGGAAGAGGGAAAAGGGGTTGATGAGAGGGTTGAAGAATAGTTTGCGGAGGAGTCGTGGGTGAGTGCGTCTAGTCAAGGCTGTTCATATGGGTTTTGCGTTTCAAATGACTGCTTCTTTTATTACAGTTTCACGAGCTGACTGGCGTTGGATCTGGGAGCACCAGGGCTGTCGACATGAGAATCTCCTAATGAGAACTTCGTTCCCTAGTGTCCATTCGATCGTCTTAAGCACGCTCTCTCGATGGGGAAAATGTCTTTCAAGGCACTAGAGGCCTTTGGACTACCACAGCCGCCGGCCAAATGGCAGAGATGCACAAACAACAGAGTGTTCGAATTGCAGAATCCTCATATCGACACTGGTTTGCCAATTGCCTCTCGCCAGGTCATGGCAGCTTCCAATGCCAAAAAGTTAACAGATCTCAGCTTCGTGTTGCTCTCTCTGTTCAGAGCTGTCAAAATGAGAATTATTCACTAAATTTGCTCATTGGATCTGCTCTCTCCGCTATGTAACGAGCGCCGCTACTAATGCAAAGGCTCTTAGTGGTTTGAAAAAGCGACGATTGTCGAGAGAGAGCATCTTCGGGATGGCTGATACAAGTCTGATGACAGAGTCTCTGATTGAATAATTCTCATCTTGACAGCCATGTCTTTGTTGAACATGCTCAAAAGTCAGCTTCGAGTATTCTCTTTGTTCGAACATGTCCAAATGGACTTCGACATGTCTACCGCATCCGGCCATCAGAAAAACCACACAAAGCGAATTGCAATGCGCACGAAAAGGACTTTCGCTACTTTCATCTACTCCCAACGAGTTACTGCTGAATTGCCTACCAGAATTACAGCAAGGGAACACATTCAGGATGCCCGACAAAAGATCCGCGGACCCAGATCAGGATGGTCTAGAGGGTTCACCATCGAAAACGCCAAGAATGGATACTGCTCCTGAGTCTGATCACAGTGACCCAGAGTCTTCCGATGATCCCGATCAACCACCGGCTCCAGAACCGATCGTCTCACAGACTCACGCTGGTGCTGGAAACGAAGAAGGCGGGGACGACGACCCGGAGGAGACTCCCGAAGAAGCAAGTATCGCAACCGCTCCCGAAGACTCCAGCGATCAAAGCTCCGAGGAGTCCGAAGTGGACATCAGCGTAGCACAACCCGCCGTTCAACAAGCCCTGATCTATCCAGGGGTATCTGCGCAGTTCCAGGCTTATGTCGACAGCTTGGTAGGCAGGCGTGACGTCAACGACTGTACCATTATGGTATACCGATTGATGATGGATCATGGGATCGACACCGACTGGGCCAATGCGTGGCCCATCGATTCTTATCTCGCGTACGGCCACGACTTCAAAACTGCGTGGTATGATACACCCGCTAGCTCTGATCCGCAAACCGCTGAGGAGATTACATGGTGCAATTGGCTGGTCATTATACAGCAGTTGCAGACTTATGGTACGCCGTGGGGTGCTATGAGAGTTTTAAGTCAGCAGTTCAATACCGCGTGGAACCTCGCTGTGAATTTTGGAATACAGACGATCCCTCCGGTTTGGGTCGCAGCGGATGATGATACCACTTATCTTCTCACAGTCACGAGTTATATAACAAACGTAACGCAAGCGGTGAGCAGGTGGACGGATGCTCTCAGCTCTCTGCAAGCGGACTTTGGCGATGGCGCTCGGGACGATCTCCAACCTCATTTCACAAATGCTATCGACGATCGTAACACCCGTAGAGGCGATGGACTTCTTACCAAGCCCGACGAACACGTCTCAAAATTCTGGATGGATCAGCTTCACGCTTTGGTTGTCGCCAGAAGATCGACGAGCACCTGGTTCGAAGCCCAGTTTGACTTTATCGACGTCTATCGAGCTCACGGCCAGTATATCGTTCCTTGGCCCTCTCCGGATATCGCAGCTTGGATTCAGGGCCAAGCTACGTATGAGGAAATGTGCACAGAGCTTGAGAAACTTATTGACGATCTTTGTAAGAGACGTCTGGTCGAGGTGAAAGCACTCTGGGGAGATCATGTCCGGGCCGCAGGCACTCTCGCAGACAGGATAGAAGCATGGAAAGCTTTCCATACCATGCTGTGCCATGTAGAAGCTGGCGGGATACCCTACGACCCCGAGGAAGAATCCGCTATACAAGCGATGTGGGGCGATCTTGGTGATGAGTTTGATCAGCGCGATCCTAGTGGAATTCAGGCCGGCAGGTTTTCCAGACGTAAGGACGAAGCCTTTCGCCAGGCAGCACGGGGAATATTCCTCGAACCACCTATGTGGGACGCATTATCACCAGCTCAGATGATCACGGCATTAGATACTGTCCTCGCTAACAAAGACTTATACCGTGTCGCCAATAGTTGGGAGCAGGCGATTGCCAAGGAGACTGAACTTTGGCCCAATGGAAACGTTTTGCCTCTCCTGAATCGGCTCAAAGATGAAATGACACAGCAATTATCGAGCGACACAGGCCGTATTTACGGATCAGAGCGTGCCATCATGCTAGACAATTGGAAGAAATTCCGCCAAAGAGCCGAGACTTCTGATCTTTCCAGTAATAGCAAAGGCCGCCTCAGAGACATCCACGACCGCATCCTAGATTTCAAAAGCAATTTCGGCCAACTCATACCTTGTACCACCGTACAGCCAGATATCAATATCTTGTTATTTGGGCCCCTAAACGACAGCCTTGTTGAGCAAGTTGTAAACCAAATGCAAGACAAGATGCGCAGTATCGCAGATGTTACCTGGAACATGTACGCAGACTTTGTCCATGCTACTCCGACAGACGCCGATCGCATCGAGTGGGAAGCACTGGTAATCAAGCGAATCGCTCTGTTCTCCGTGGGCATACACTTTCTCCCACATGAGACTCCACCGGTGTTGCAGGAAGGAGTAGCATTTTGGCCAGCACAAGCCAATGCGTTGGGATTTGGGGGAGATCGCGTCGATATAGATGGCAGCTGGACTTTTCAGAAAACTCTTGGAACTGGAGGATGGGGCCATGCTGGTCTCTGGCTGAAGCGGGACCCGCTGAATCACACAGTCCTGGATCGTAAAGTGGTGAAGGAGTCGTATATGCGACATGCGTTCAACCAGCAAACTTACTGGGTGGGAGAGATGGCACGCAGAACTGTCAAAGAAGAAGTCATGATGCGTACATTGAGTGCTTTGCCCAATTCTGGGAATATTGTTCGCTCTGAAGGGAGTGCTGTGTACGACAAGTTGAGGATGGCGAGAATGTGAGTGTTTTGACGAACACGGCTCAGAGTCTTAAGCCGTTTCGTGTTTAGATGACTACGCTAACCTCATGCCTGCTAGATACATGGAGTTTTGCGAACATGGGAGTCTCGATGATCTCCTCCGACTCTATCAGAGTAATAAACTCCTCCAACAGCTGCAACAGACAGCCATAGGAGCTACACCTGGACCTATCATTGACCAGTAAGTTTACAAAAACGGATGTCTTCACTCAATCCGCTCATAACATTACCTCTAGCAAAATCCCCACTCGACAGCTTTGGGCCATTTTTGAAGGACTCGTCAACGCATTGTGCTTGTGCCAACTCGGTCAAGTCGGTGCTTCATATACCCTGTTCCACAGACCGATAATCCATTTTGATATCAAGCCGGACAACGGTACGTTTCGCACAACACATGCATGAGGCACCCCTTCTAATCTTGCGTTACCTCAGTATTCCTCGGAGCTCCCAATCCAATAACTTGGTCCGGTATCCCAGTTGCCAAGCTCGCAGACTTTGGGTTGGCGAAATACTCTGCTGATGAGGGCTATAATGCGCCAGGCCCAGGGACACTCCACTACAAGGCACCGGTACGTTCGAGTTCTGCAGTTGAGCACGGAATTGAGACTGATTTTAACAGGAAAACCACGTATACGACGACCCCATCCATGCGGCCCAAGCTGTGGTGACTCCGGAGAGCGATATATGGGCTGTTGGGAAAACGATGCTTGCATTGATGAACCTGAGGGACGACTGTAAACCAGTTCTCTTTGATACACCAATGCCCACCTTTGACGCAGGCATTGCGGAGAAGTATCCAGCGACACTTCGTAGCTTGGTAGGATCGTGTCTTCGGGAACACTCCGAGGATCGACCGGATATCAAGGCCTTGTATACTGCGATTCAAGCTGAGATTACTCGTGGAGGAGGGAATAAGAAGACTGATGGGCCACCGGCTGGCGTGACTGAGATTTTGAATTTCAGGCAGGATGCGTATCGGGTGGGAATGCTCGCACCCCCGGTCGGTGTCTAATCGGTTCACCACTTTGCTAGCAAGATGAGGCTCATAGCTGTCAAGATGAGAATTATTCAGTTAGAGAACTTGCTATTGAGCTTGTGCAGAGCATTTTAAGAATGCTCTCTCGAGACGATCGTCGCTTTTAGAACCGTCAAAAGTCTTTGCGTTACCAGAGTCGCTCGTTGCACAGCAGAGAGACGGGGTCGAGTGAGCAAAATCTGCGAATAATTCTCATATTGACAGCTCTGAATTGAGGCTGGAGAGACTAAAGCACTGGGTGAAGCAATTTTGAGATCTATCAATCACAAGTTGAGCAAAGTGCTCTCCCTCAGACGCTCTTATTTGCTGTATATGAGATCCGTGTGAAGGAACATTCATGCATTTTTCACAAGCAGCTGCTTCATCGTTGGGCTTCTTGGCCACATGCTACTATCGAAAAGCCTTCGGCCGTGATTCTCGTCGCTGATTGCCTCGCCACCTCACTTCTCGTCGCTTCAGTTCTCGTCACCGCAGTCGTAGCTTACTCCTCACGAGAGCGGAGCTCCTTGACCAGGCGAGCCTGACCTTGCATTGCAGTCTTCAAGGTAGCGATGTCACGGGTAGCCTCCTTCGCCTCCGCCGCTCTCTCTTCCCTCGCGGTAGCAGCAGCAAGCTCCAGACGGCGAACTTCCGCCAGTGCACCCGCGAGCTGATGTTCCGCAAGGCGACGGGCGTTCTCTGATGTCGTGAGCAAGCCGACCAAAGCGGCATTCTCGCGCGCCACTGGGACGAAGCATTAGCATATGACTGGCAGAGTAGAGGGGAGTCGTCACAAACTGTCTGTCTCGGTCTGAGAGGCCATCTTTCCTGTTTCTGCTTGTGATTCCTGTTCAGCTGTGGTTATAGTCGTGTGAGCTGTTGGCTTGATGTATGGAATAGTGCTCGGACTCTGGAGATGATGATGTTGTTGGCGTTGTAAGTTGAGGATGATGGTGAAGAAGGAATGAATATTTGGTGTTCAAGAAGAGAGAGCATGATTATTCAAAGGCTAGTGCATGAGCCCCTGAACTCTAAATCATTCATGCAGGGACCGCTTGCATGTGAAAGTGGGTATTGTCCAAGAACGTGAAGCAAAGAAAATCCGGTCAAGCTGTCACAAAGGCGTAGTCCTGACAGAATATGCGTCCTCCAGGCGTTCAAATCCCTCTGTGAGTAAAGTCGCTCGTTTAGCAGCAGAGAGGTCCAATTCATCGTGTTAACATTTGGACGCTCCAAATCTTTGATGCTGGTAATTCTCCAGCCTAATTCGCAAAGGTAAGAAGCAGGTCGTCCCGGAAGTGCAGCACCTCATTATCTTGCGGAGCGGCCGTTCTGTACTTCAAAGCTACCCCTAAGCTCGAGTCTGGCGTCTCAATATAGTTTCGCACATCTGTCCAAAGCTTCGTGCAATCCGGTCGATCTTTGGGCAACTCCATCAAGCACGAAGTAACCAAGTCGCACAACTCCTTGGAATGACGCATCTTGGCGCCGTTTGTAGAAGTAGGAAGGACACTGCCCGCAATATACGTATACGAGCTTGGCCAAGGCTCCGAGTTCATCAAGTCCAAGATTATCCTTCGAACACCCCAAATATCACTCGCTGTGGAGACTGGCTGCCGCGGTACCCTGGTCGTCTCATCCGTGGTGGTGTAATCAAACTGCTCAGGTGCTTTGTACCTAGCAGTTCCGAAGTAGTAATACTCAGATCTCGGGTTCTTCTCCTGAATTGCTAGAACGTAATCGCCGAGTTTCGCGATTGGGATACCTGGCCACGATCTGGAGTCGGCATCCGCCAGAAAAGCTACAGGTCCTGTGTTAGCGGGTACCTGTGGGCGGCGCAGCTTGATCAGCCTTACCATTATGGAGTTTCATGTCGGAGTACAGGATCTTGGTATATGATTGCGCTTCTGCTGTAGTCGGGGCAGTTCTCCCTGGCAAACAACCGTCTCGCATCAGACAGATGGCGGATACAAGTGATTCGAACACCGCCCAGATCATTCGAGCTGGAACTCGCCTGTATGTAATAGTCAGTGATAGAAGCATACGTTCCGCTGGCAGGGTTGTCGACATGGAATCTCCGTTCTCAAAGTTCAACCGTCTTGACAACGCTCTCTCCATAAAGATGACATCCTTCAAGGCCTTAGAGGCCTTTGGACTAGCACAGTCGACGGCAAAATGGTAGGGATGCCAATACATCACATTGCTCCGATTGCAAGACCCTCATATCGACAGCTCTGTTCGCCGAAAGGGTGTACTTACTCGTTCGCCGCTCTCGCTAGCGGTGTGAGGTATCCGGACATCAGTTCTGCCAGACTCTCATGTCTGCAGTACTCCATGTACAATCTGTACATTCTAACATTCTCGTATATGGCATAAGCCTTTGGCTTCACGATGCAAGAGGAGCCAGGCAAAGACGCCAGGTAGTTCGCAAAAAAGTATTCCCTGGGACGGCGGAGGAGTAAATCACCATGCCAGATATGCGGCAAGTTCCAAAGCGTCCCGACGTACGTTTCTTTAAGCACAAGGCGGTCGATGACATCGTCATTCGCGTCGACTTGTTCCCACGCGCTTATTTGACCTTGGCCACCTTCGCCCACACGCCCTTTCCACCTCCAAGTGCCTTGCAGACCACTGCGATCAGTACCACTGCCTCTGGATAGCGGATCCTTGTTTGGCCCAATTGCAGTTGTGGGAGGTGGCTGCCAGGGGGCGAAGTAGTCACCGCCAGCGGCTACACTTCTCTTCATCAGCCTGACTTGGGCATTAAAAGCGTTTTGGTCTTGGTCAGCAACTACAGTATCCCGAAACTCTCGACATGCTTTGTCGGCCATATCTCTCATCCGTCGTCTGGCCTCTATTGAGAGTGAGCCCAGAACCCTAGCTTTGGAGCGGGAGGTGATGAACAATCCATGTGGCTTAACAAAGTATCCAAACATGTTTCCGAAATCTTCCGCTCTTTTCACCAGATCTCTCAGTTGTCCAGCCAGGATTGGCGAAGAATCCTCAGCGACAAGCTTAGACCGAAAGTCCTCCCACTGCCGTGTGAAATCTTCTTTGTCAGGACCCCAGACTTCACCATTGTTTGTTCTGGCGTTCGTTATCATGCTTGCTTTGGCGGCATGAAAGTCTTCCCTGGACATGAAACCGCTGGACCGTCTTAGGGCAAAGGTTTCCCACTGCAGATTACAGTATCTCAATTCGGGCTCTGTGAAAGCAGGTTCCAGTACACCAAAGACGTAGTCTCTCGCGTCAACTCCATATTGCAGAGGCGGAGGCTGAACAAGGATTCCACTTCCAGCCAAAACACGAGCCATCTCGCCTAATGTATGAAAGACTTTTCTCACTTCTGCTGAGATACCCAATGCAGTCAGCCGCTTCTCGATGCTGATCCAGAGGGTCACTCTTGGACAAGGAGGTGTTTTCACACCATAACACCAGCCAGTCTGAGTATTTCGAGCCATCAATGCAAACCGCTTCTGCAGCTCCGACCGTTCTGCTTGGTCCGTCTCGCCCTTGAACTCTTTCCTCCATTCCGCCCGTACTTGAGAGATTCCAAGTCCTTCCTTGGCATCGATCGCATTCCACACGGCGTCGCACCAATGTTGACATGTTGGATACCTGTCGTCCCAAGGCGCTATCGGTAACTGTATTAGCTTGTACCGCTTGAAGAGCTCATCAGCGTGGTACACAATCGCATTATACTGGGCCTGCTCTTCGTCCGATGGATCGCCTTTCTGGTATCACGAATGCATGTGAGACCATGTAAGCCGATAATCCCGCTCGTCGACTGGTAAAGGCCGTCGGATACCATTCAGTGCACCACTCCTCTGCCGATCTTCGAATTCACCGATCAGTATTGGGTACGCAAATGGTCCCCACGCCGTAATGAGCGCATTCTTCTTCGTTGCCCACGCTCCTTGCTGACTTTGAAAGAGCGCTGACCATATTCTTTTCTTTATCCGGAGTAAGAAGTAATCGTCGTCAATATCAGGCTGCAAAGCAAGAACTTGGTTGCGTCCAAGTTTCATCGCATCATCGTACAACGAAGCATACGCCCCGATATCTCTTCGCGAAGTACCCGTGGCTGCCAGATCCCTCGCTTGGTCTTTCCATTGCTTTCCATCTGCTTGATAATTGTTATCTTTCCAATCACCGCCAAAAGAAACCCCTTTCTCAAGGTAAGCATCCAATGGCCATGCATTTTGCCATCGACCTGACTGTCCTCGCTTTCTGACCAATGCCGCCACCATCTCGAAACGCTCCTCCCGGTCCGGTCTTGAAGGACTCGTAGCTGCGAGATCTCGTACGTACTGTACGAAAAATATGTTCAGGCCCGAGTTTCTTGTAGCCTCAATGTGTGCGGCCCACGCAGGACCTGTTCCGGGACCAGTGTAGGAATCGGGATAGCTTGCAATCAGAGAGAGCATGGCGGCCTCTGCGGGACAGGCATCCTCGAACGATAGAGGTGTTGGGACTTTGACAGGCTGCATTGTGGAATCTGCCGTGGTCAAGCCTTGTGTTGGAGCGTCTCTCATTTCGATGTCACTATCTTCGTCCAGTGGGAATTGAGGTGGAGTCTTGAAGTCAATCGGATTCTCCTCGTCCGAAGCTCCTGCTCCAGGCACAGCGCTTGCAGATCGTCGTGGTGGCGTTCTGGGCGACCGTCTAGGGGACTCAAGGTCCGGGCCCGCTCTCTTTCCGCCGGCCATCTTGGCGCAGTGTTGGTGTCCCACAGGTAATGAGATTAAATGTTGTACTGGCATCAGATGGCTTACCGAGGGATCTCCCGTTCCTGTTCGAGACTATTCTTTGTCCGGATGCGAACATTGTACAAACGACTGCATGTGGACAACAGTCTGCGTCGAGAGAAATGCTTCTTATCCTTTGTTCGACAAATTGACTTTGTATTGGCTTGATGTCAGCGCTCAGGTGATCGGGCTTTTTGGTCCGCCATGTCCTCCAATACGGAGCTGTGGCATGCGCTCTGCTGCTGGGCATGTTCTGCACTTCCCAAGCTGTCGCTGTTCTGGCCACAGTGGACGTCTTCCGTGTGAAGGAGGTTGTATAGAAACCGCCAGTTTGTTGGAGTGTACGACTTCGGCATTCAATCTGCTCGTGACCAGGCGTGGCGGCTAGTTCTTCGAACAACATTTGTTATTACGAGAGCTCTAGGTGTAGGCAGATGATTCCACTGCGATTATTCCTCTGGTATCTTTCTCCTGCGATCGTTCCTCTGGGAGCAAGAAGTGAGTGAATGATGACCGAGGAGTAGACTTGCTGTTAACGTCGTGTGAGGAGGGAGGCTCGTCGCTGGGAGTGGTCGACCTGCTGATCGACTGCCTGTGTTGACCGTGTCGCCGAAGGACTGAGAGTGAAGCTCGTCGAAAGCATGAAACGCCGCAGACTGTTCGCCCAATCATCAGCAGGTCATCGAAGCAACTGTGCGCAGCGTGAACGGGCATACTACTGCTCTTGATCACGGTGGTGGCGCTGTCGACGTTTGCAAAGCGTAGAAGGGAGCGTGTGGCTGTGTGCTCGGTGTACCTGGTAAGTTTCCTGCCATTGGCTTTGAGAAGGGCGGGCGATCAAGGTGCAGAAAGTGACGCTGCGACAAACAAACAGCATACAGCGTTTCCAGCTGTAGCTAGACACGCGACAGCAGCTCCGAGACTGTGCGATGGTAGATAAGCCTTCTCTAGAACTCGCGGTGACGAGTGGCGAGTGAGGGCGTGTAGCCTCCGAGGAGCATTTGCTTCGCGCCGTTGGTGGTTCCCGTCGACCTTCTGCCGCCGCACCCAATCAACCATCAAGACATGACCATCAGCGACGCGTGAAAGTAACAACAACAATTTGAGAACAAGTGACGACAGTATGGAAGGACTCTTGATCGATGGAGAGAGACTTTCTTCTCCTGGACCTCGCACAAGGCGAAAGGCAGATGAAGAAAAAAAGGGTCGCATCAGCTGGAGGCAGTGCAATACCAGCGACACTTGAAGTTTCCAAAATTTCTGAGGATGAACAGGTCGATCCGTAGACCACCCCTGTCCCCTCGTGGGGTACCTGCGATGGACCGTAGTCACATTGGTTAGCGCAGTACCATATGAAGAAGAAAGAGAGGGTTGGTGGGAAGAAAGAAAGTATTTAAGCACACAAGAGCTCGGACCTCCTTAGCGTGCTTCACGTCGCGCAATAGACTGAGGACTACTCTGAGGAGCTGCTTCCAAGGCCTGGGGCAGCACGTGCAGCCCAGGGTAAGCAGTGGACTTGTCGTAGCGGCCGCTGGGTCTCTGCTCTGGAACGTCCGCATCTCCTTCACAGCCACGCACATCGACGGCATGACCACGCTTTAAAGACCACCACAATGTTCAATAACACAGAGACTTCCATCTGCGTCAACGATAGACATGCAGAACTATCTACTCACCGGATGCAGCGTCCTCATCCTCTCCGTCGCTTCCACCCCGCCAAGCTCGAACAGCGCCAAACACCCAAGTCACATTGCAAGCCATTCATGAACAATTCGAGCACTCGGAGTTGTCAAAGGATACCCGCCCCTGTCTTTCTGGGCGTCTGTCTGAGCATACGACATTCTTTCGCAGCCGCAAGCTCGTTCCTTGCTTTACCATTGTTTGCTGCAATCCCACCAGCACCACTGGCTCGCGTCCTGCTCTACACAAGACTGCTTTGGTGGAGATAGGACTCCCCAGTGTGTCAGAGGATCAGGTACCTGCTGGGCGTGGGCATCTGCGCCGCTTCAACAACCGTGTCCACCCGCGCAACCTCGGACGTTGTGCAGCATCAGCCACAGACGTTGGGCAGCCAGAGTCTCGAAGCACTGCAGCCCGCAACCCCTGAAGCCGCAAAGTCAGGCGTCGCCAGATATTCGATCGACCATCACGGCTGACGACAAGCTCTGACAGATCTCAAGCGCAACACGATATGGATGCCGTGCCTTTGATGAAGCTTGTGCCAAAGAAGATCGCTACTCTGGAGCTCTGAGTGGTCCTGGCTTCTTCAGAAGCTTGCTCCATGTTTCATCGATGGAAACCGGCCATCGTGTGTCCTCTGGTTTGAGCGGTTTCACTTCTCCGCGTTCATCATCTCTGCGTGCGGCGGCGCGCGCACCAAAGTGATCACACGCACTGTGTTCTTCTCGCCAGCTCGATGAGGCGCTCCGTGAAGCCTGGAAGGAGGAGGAAATATCCAGAGTTGACCACTACCTGAGCAAGGAGATGGTCAAGAACGTTCTGCTCTTGGTTTTACGTAGCGAGCGCTCCGCAAAGCCTGGAAGGAGGAGGAAATATTCAGGATTGACCACTACCTGGGCACGGAGATGGTCAAGAACCTTCTGCTCTTGGCTTTACGTGGCGAGCGCTCCGATCTTTCTTAGACCGCAACCACATCGACAACGTGTAAATCACCCTCAAGGAACCATTCAGTACCGATGGACGTGATGGCTACTTTGACGAGTTCAGCATCGTTCAGAACGTTGTGCAAGGCCACCTGCACCAAATTCCCCACTCTCAGAGCTGTCGATATGAGGATTCTGGAACTTGAGCACTCTCTCGTTTGGGCATCTCTGCCATTTGGCCGACGACCATGCTAGTCCAAAGGCTTCTAGTGCCTCAAAAGACATCAGCTCCATCGAGAGAGCGTACTCGAAACGATCGACTTGTTTTTGAGAAAGGAAGTTCTCATTCGAAAACCCTCATATTGACAGCCCTGCCCACTCGCAACCATCTCGACTACTGGGAGACTCACTTCGCGCGAAGCAGCGAAGGAACGTTATCTGGCTTTCGAGATCAGCAACGCGGAATTCCCGAGCAACATCAGCCTTGGTAGAACGCAAACTGTGGGAAAGCATTTGGATATGTGGCTCTGATAGCCTGTTGAAGATTTGGTATGGAAGATTTTGGTCGGGGTCGGCAATCGTTTAAGAAGGCGAGCTGGGAGACACTTGCGAGCACCGCAAAGACAAACAAAATTTGCTTGGAAAGCGAACAAGGGGAGTAAGCGTTCAATTAAACGAGCCCAAACACTTATTCTCCCAAGAATGCCACGTGCTTGAACGAGCTTGTTGGCATCTTTTCTCATCGTGTTATCCTTCCCCCTGCCCAGTGCTGAGTCATCATATAGAAGCTTCAAGTGAAAGGTTCAGCGAACGTTCTTGGAGCCGATAAGCATCGCTCCTAACTCTCAGTGCATCGTCATGCTGTCAATTTTGCTATGTCGTCGGACTCATCGATTTCAAAAATGGATAGAGTATGGACATCCCGATTTCGAGGGGATCACCCGTTAAGGGGTCTCTAGACGACGTTCCCGTCTCTCCACGTCAAGCACCCTCTCGCGACAACACTCCCATCGATATCGGCGCCACCTTCGACACGACCGCGCTGAAACATTGCTCCGAGGTGCGCATTCTTGCTGTTGACAACGCCAAATGGTGTCCCGCCGCCCAAGACTAAAGATCAGGTTATCGCTCAGAGCAGCTTTGGAGGCATGGCCGGGCGACTCCCGCTTCGCCATACATCACCATGTCGGGAATGCTGGCCGCACGAGCAGTGATCTCTCCGGCAGGCCATGGACGACAACAAGATATCTAGCTCATACCGTTCAGCTCGAGCGAGTCCTCTCTTCACTTCTACCTTGGAAGTTTGCTGTTGACAGCACCGACTACTCAGTCCCGGTGCACCTACATCTCGAACGGAAGATCAATGCGTTGCTTGCTTGCGTGGATCACGATTCATGAGCAATGAGAGCAGCGCGGGGCAGGACGCCATCGGCCAGAACAATTCTAGGAGGACATGTACGATGACCGTTTCACCTCTAGGGCACGAGGCTGAGAATGGAAGGAGGCAAAATGGAAGGCAGGGAAAGCTCGACGCCGTGATAGAAGGCACATTATGTTCCCTTTCCAGGTGGGGAAGCTCGACGCTTGCCCGCGAACAAATACTTCAACTAGACATCGGAACACTACACCGCACAGCGCCTTCGAAGATCGATACTCGATCGTTGAGCATTGATCTTCAAGGTCAATACCATTACCCATTCCAGCCGCATGGAATGCGTCTCATGTCAAATCAGGAGCTTTTCATACTGCCAATCTACCTGGAATGTACGGCTGGATGATGAATCAAGCAAACCAGCAGTCTCTTTCCACGAACAATATGTCTCCCGGCTACAAGGACACTTTTCTCGGCCGGAGATGACCTTCTCACCCCTTGGAACATCGAATATGTCAACACTTGCCTGCCGAAGGGCATGCGTGTGCTGTCAGCCTGAGAAATGATGCAGACACGTCCCTGGGCCTTCGAGTTGTTTGCTAAGTCGCTTCGAAAGCAAACCTTCTGCGCACTCAGACGTGGACTATTCTGCTCGATTTTTCAGACCAATGGATAGGAACGAGACCCTTGCAACCGTTGTCCCCTGGGGTCAGCAACGAGATCTGTGAGATCTGGATCAGCACTTTCTCCACATGTCTCAATGCGCAGACTTCACTTTTGCTCTGTGCAATCCCAACGCGGGCTGGCCAACGAGCCATGATGGCCGTCGACGAGAGCGGCCGAGCTATTCATCGAAGAGGAGACTCCGTCCACTCCAAGGAGTCTGGGTAACTCAACATCTTTGTAGTACAAACGTACACCGGGCGACATCTACCGGGAGCATTGTGTCAACTGACGAACTACGCGTATCAAACAATCTTTCCAGGCAAGTTTGCGCAGCATGCTCGAATACCCTTGCCAGGCCAGCACGGATGAAGGACAGTCGTACCAAGAACATCAACATGAGGCGCGTATGACTTTTTCATACCTGTCGAGCACGGCTTTGCAACCGCTTTTGTTCACCACCAGACTCTCACTTCAGTACGAGTACTAAGCAATGCCAAATCCCGTACAAATCTTGACCGTCGGCTCGATGAGTGCTCTCTCGACAAAGCCACAATTCTGGAGACGATGGGAACCTCCTTGCTAGGATAGCTGCTACACGAAACGAATCAGACATGCTGAGAATCGCGCTTCCTACAGCGTTCTTGTGGGTTCGGCTCACGAACACCTTCTTGACAAGTCACCGTCTTAGGGACGTTGAAGTTCTCGCTGTTGGCACAGTCGCCACATAAATAACGGAAACAAACTCGGACCATACCCCTACAGTGTTCCAACGCAATCGTTCCACATGCACTCCCTGAGCAACGCGACTCACTTTGGACATGCTGAAACCTTGCCTGATAACATAATTGCCACACAAACAAGTGGCAACACGCAGAGCCATACTTGCCACAGCAATGACTCTTAATCATTTAAGCAGTGGTCTCTCGACAAGGTTATCGACTTTCAACATGCTGGAAACCTGACTGATAGCAATGTTCCTGCAAGTGGAACGGCGGAGATCTCTCCGAGGTCAAACATGCTCCAATAAGTTCTCCTGACCACTTGGACATCAGTCTATCGGCAAAATCAACATCTTTGAAGATACTGGAGAACTGCTTGACAGTATAGTCTGCACTCGCAAGACACAGGTACTGAGTTTACGCAGCATGGAGCCCAGTGAACTGTCACACTCAGATATGCCCAATGCCGTGATTTGCAACTGAGTCTTCTGGTGCGGAATACACGATCTTGTTCCGATTGGCATATCACATGATCACATTCTGCCGAACTCCATCCTCCAGCCAAGAGACACTTGGCCCACGCTTCATTCAATTCGACGAACAGTCGCACACAAATATGTTGAAGTCACCACCTCCCCCGGCGAAGCCTCCTTATCGTTTTCGCAGTGTCTCGACAACAACGCCATGTTTGAGAATTGTGGAAAGCTCAGTGAGCTTGTTGGATTGGATGGCTCTGGATGAGACCTCTCATCCAATCCAATCCAACTGTATCCAAAACATATCCAATGGCATCCAGTACCTAATAGGGTATAGCCTCATCCAGAAGTTCATCACTCAAAGCTCCGGTCCGAAATGAGGACTATTGTAGGGCGTTACCTTGTCGGACTTCCTGCTTTAGTAGGCTATAAGAAACCTATGTTAAAGTATGTTTCAATGATTTTGAAGGTAAGGACACTACTAACCACTCCAATTTCAGGTGCAGCCTCTGCAATATGCTGTTTAGTATCCACTATCCAACTGGATTGGCTCTGGATGAGCACCTTAATCCAAGCCATCCAACACTTCAAGATCGTCAATCCAAGCCATCCAAGTGGCTTGGATCCAAGCCAATCCAATAGTGATCCAATCCAACAAGCTCACTGGG
>KZ109498.1:245-18731 GCA_002116395.1 Ramularia endophylla | reverse complement strand
AAGAAGAAGAGTAATAATAAGATAATACGAGATGTCGCTATACGGCCGCTTTATAAAGCGCGGCTAAAGGTTATATATAAGTACGAGCCTTATAAAGTCGGTAATCCTATAGGTAACTACGTAAAGAGTAGTAATAAAACTATAGTGTTCGTTAAGCTAGTACGTTACTAGTTCGGTATACCTAAGTCGAAGAATAGCTCTACGCCTTACGAGTATAATTATACTTAGAAAGACTCTAATCGGCTAAAGGTTTTTACTACTCTACGCTAGTATATAGGTCTCGAGCGGTAGAAGGGCTACCGTACTTATAAGGTTAAGGATAACGTAATAGGCGGTAAAAACTCTAAGTAATACTAGCGATTACTTAAAATTAGCGGCTATAGATTTAATCGTATATATGTTTGTAATACGGCTCGTAGTTATTTACTAAGGTTTCTAGATTATCGCTTTTATAAGGGACAAACTACTAAGAGGTAATTAGTAGAGCTAGAGATGTAGTATTTAGAGAGTAAGTTAAGTTGTTTTTTTAAAAGTCTAAGAAATCGTATATTAGTGATATTTAAGCCGTTATAGGGTTACTAACCCTATGAATTTGACTAATTAAACAGCTAGTTTAGAGCGGATATTACCGTTAATCCTTCTTTAAACATTACTAATAATAGCTTTTTTAGACAATCTTATACATTAATATATTAAAACTACGTACTACGAGAAGGGCTACGATATAGATAGAGTAGTATTTATAGATAAAGAGCGCTTAAAACAGCTTAGAAGGTTTAGACGGCTAGTTCTTATAGATTCGACGTACTATACTAACTTTCTCGGATAGAAATTCTTCTCTCTAATAGTACGCGGAACTACTAGATACTAGTAATGCCCTATTTACTTTATAACTCGGCTCGAGGACGGAGATATTATCGGAGAGTACCTTAAGTAGATTAAAAGATAGTATAAATCGATAGGGATCCGGTAGTAACTACGATTTTTTCGTTACTAATAATAGTAGAGCCGAGTAACGCGCTATTAAAATAGCCTTCTACGGATACTTAGACGGTAAGTAAGGAGTTAATTACTTCCTCTATTATAAATACGTCGATACGACATTACGTAAGTAGTTTACTAGTAACCGCTTCTACCGAATGCTCGAGTACCTATTAGTAGTACTAAAGATACGCCGTACTAAGCTTAGTTACGACGATTTAATTCGCTCTATAATTAACTATCTACTACGCGACGGTACGTATAGCTATTTACTATATAAGTAGAAGCTTAAATATATTAAACGCGAGCTTATAACGATAAAGAAGATATAGGCTAATTATATACGCGAGCTATACGTTATTTACCTATAGTATAAGACGACGAATCCGCTCGAGAGCTACTATTTAGTATTAAAAAAGGGCGATAAGAAGCGTTAAATTAGAGGTTTCTCGCTCTATAGTATTATATAATATACTATATACGTTGATAGTAGATATTCGTACCGTACGAAATAAGCCGAGTTCGCTTTTCGTACGCGTTACTATCTAATTGTCTAGAGCGAGCTATAGACGCGTACGTTACTATAGCTAGTTTAGGCTCTTATCGTAAAAGAGGTAAATTAAGGCTAGCTTAACTATAATAACGGCGACGTTCGTAAGCTCGAATACGATAACTATTACGAGTATAGCTTTTACCGTAGGTACGTATTACCTTACTGCTATATCTTTACGTAGAATCGCCTATATAATAGCCTAAAGTAGAGCGATTACGACAAATAGACGTACGGCTAGGAAGAGTCCGGATTCGAGCTATATTTTATACGCGATAAAGTAATAGTTAAGTAGCTAGAAGGTAACGAACGCTAGTAAGAGCGTTAAACGCGTCGATTCGTAGAGGTAAAAGAGTATATATTTAGCGTAAAGGAGCGATACTACGCTATTAAAGAGTAGCTTACTTAGGCTAAGGCGGATCCGGAAGAAAAGGACCGTATTATAAAGTACTAGCTTACTACGCTCTCGAACGCTATTAAGCTAGTACTTAAGTAGTCGCTTAGTAACCTTATCGCGTACGTTCGAGCTAATACTAGTATTATAGAACTTCTACCTCCGTAGAAACCGGTAGAGTTGTCGTACGATCTATTACCTATAGGCGTAATAAGAAGCTACTACTATACGATCTAGTAATAAGAAGCTATAGCGCCTTAGTTATTGCTTTAAGAAGCTCGTAATATTACGTAGGGTAAGGTCCTACGCTAATAACCGGTTAACGCGTCGTAGTAATAGTTAGTATCGATACTAGCTTCTTAATAACATTAATAATATACTTCTTAGCGGAAGAGAGCGGCTCCGGATAGCGGCGGCGGCGGCGGCGGCGGCGGCGGTAAGGCTCGTAGCGGTATTAAGGGCGGAGGGGCTCGTTAAAAGCGTAGCTAATAATACTATAAATTTAGAGCGTCTAATAACATAAAAGAAAACGATATAGAGTTAATAAAATCGATAAAAATACGAGATACGATTGTTTACTACCTTAGAGGGGACTAGGGGTCTATAGTACTATTCTACGAGGGTCGCTCTTATAGAATACTAAAAAATACGTAAGTTAAGTAGGGCGTTTATAGAAGGGACGGTACTAGAACGGTTCTAGAACAGTAAGTACCTAGTAGAACGCTTATACGATAATTCTCTAACCGTTTTAAAACTATTCTAATACCGTTCCTTTATCCTTTATAATAGAGTCGTAAAAAGAGTTAGGTTTTATTCTATCCCGTATACTATACCTTTCTGAATCTTTTTGCCTACTAGAAAAACTTTCTTAGGTAAAGCGTATCGAGTCGTTCTATAGTTCTAATACGGTGTAACTTATTCCTAGCCTATTTCTAGCGGCTCCGAGGGAACGCCTAGGAGTTCCGAGTAACGCCGAGCGAAAGGAACGGTTCTAGAATAGTTACTTCTTAAAATACGTATTTTTCATCATTACTCTAGTAGACACGATTATCTCTAGAAGGATCGTACTACAATCATCGCAGAATAGTACTATAGACCCCTAGTCCCCTCTAAGGTATGGAGCGCCCTGCAAAGCGGATCCGGCCCGCCATTCTCCGAGATTACGTGTGTGTGGGTCTCTCCTCCTTATATGCAGCGCCCCTCTGTTGACTCCTTTTGGCAATTTTGGGTCGTTGTAGACAAGAGATACGATTGAAAAGTGTACTCACCACAAGAGATTTCACAAGCGGCAGTCAGGCCAATTGCAAGCATCCTTCGACCTCCTCGCGAGGCAAACCCCTCTCGAGTCTCAGCGTTTGAGCTCTCTTCCTTCTCTTCGATATTCTGTTTGATTTTCCTCCATCTCTTGCGCTTCACGGATGTCTAGAGAATGGCAAAGTCCACCATCTCCACGAACTCCAGCACTTGCCTGCTTGGTGCCTTATCCAAACTTTGCGTTTTGTTCCATCTCTTCCAATTTCCTCAACAAGTTTCGCACCTTGTCACTTTCAAGAAACTCCTCGGCGAAGCTCAAGTCCAAGGCCGCCTCCTTCTCGTCAAGCTCCGACCTGATATTGTGAGCTGTGATACCTTTCCGCAAAACATACATCTTCTTCTCCAGACTGCGGATGGCACAGGGTTTGGAGTCATTTGATCTGATTTGCGTGCAGCACAACCCGACGTCCCTGACCTTGTAGATGGCGCTGTCGACACGTAGAGCAAGAGAGGTATACTTCGCAAATGGATGCACAGTCACGGTCTGGCGCTTTGCTATGTGATCCGTGACTTCCTTTGCGAAAGCATTGGCATCGATCACGACTTTTCGTTCCAACGATGAAAGAGGGTGGAAAATGCGCTTCAGCTCAACCACCTCCACATCTCCAGCAACCGGCGATGTAGACTGTGCCGGTGGCGAAGGCGGGAAAGCGGCACTGCCACAGCCAGTATCATCGAGGAACTCAATCTTCAACGTCCGCAATACGCCAGAGATCTTCCACATCGCAGCCAACGCAGTGAGGATCTGATGGACCTGGTTGAACTGCTCTGCAATGATCTTCGATTTCAGCAGGCCTCTGTCGCGATCAGCCCGGAGGATGATTTGCAGCGTAGCGTTCGCTACGTTGGCACGGGCAGCTAGAACCTCTGGGAGAGTGTGATAGAGGTCCCAAGCTGACTCAACCGTATTTCCAGCGAGGACGTCTGTAGTACCCCCGGTAAAGAGGATGTCGTTGCCAATACGGAGAGAAGTCATCGTAACGTAGTCACGGGATTTGATAGCTGTAGCTTCGATGTTGATGCGCAGATTGGTCTTGGTGTATAGTTCTGGGAGGGCTTCGTTGTGAATCTCTTTGCTGGTCGCTAGGATGGCCGTGAAGACGGGCTTTGGATCATGGGGATCCTCTCTTTCCAGCAGCTCAGCATACACGAGCAGTCGGAGCTCGGGAGGGAGGTCCATGAACCGGAAAGGTGCTGGCTCATCAGATCCCGGATGGTGGTCTTGTGTTTGAGTTCCCAGGAGTGACACCAGGATTTCTGATTCTGCCATCGATCGTTGGCTGTACTGCAGCGGATCCTGTGAATGTTTGAAGTGACTGCTTCCATGGCAGCGACCAGCGCAAGATCGATATAGCCATGCCCGATGTCTGGTAAGCTAGCACAGCTATAGTGTTTCAAGAATGTTGGTATTGTGGTGAATGGGGTGAAATTCCTTCGCTGTGGTGTGAGCATTCTGAGGCAGTAATCCTATTTCGTCTCAAGGGAAGACTCTGGCGTTGCCTCGCGTTCATTGTGATGAGGGATGTGGCTGTCAGCCTGTCCAAGCCAGAAGAAATGCAGTCACCAAAGTTGTGTCGCAGACAGAACGAGACACCAGATGCTGCCATGTTGGCTTAGGGTCCAAGGCCAGCTACGACTCGCCTTGGGGCATCAAAAGTGAATGCAGTGAATCTTATCCGGCCGGCATCGCTCATGCCTTGCGTAACTCGAGGTGAGGGGCAAGAAGGTACATGTAAGTGAAGTGAATGAAATGGAAAAAGTCCATCTTCACCTGCCATTGCAGCAACACTGTCGTCTCCTCTCCTCGATCATGTCACATCTGGTCTGCGCAGCAGTCTATCTGTATGGATGCCTGGCATATTGAGTCCTGGTTCCATCTGTCTCGCGAATTCCCGTCGTGAGGGAGCCATCGCTTCGCTGATCCAACCAAGCGGAGAAGCGTGGCACTACCTTGAAGGGCCAGTGGTCGGTAGAAATGGCTGCTGCGTCGTAGTGCTACACAAGTCTGTCTGAGATGAGTGGAAATAGTCGGAAGATGAGCGGACTTGTCGAGGAAACAATCCTTAAATCTGCACATCCATTAGCTTCCTCTCTTCATCCACCAATAGTCCTACCGCCATCTGTTTCCAGGCATGAAACTACCATCTCACCTCACCTCACCTCACCTCTCGTCCGCGCAAGTAGCATCATCGACTTTCCCACAAAGCTTCCATTTCTTCCCACAACATGGCGCTCCGCACGCTCCTCCGTACCCCTCCGACCCTCCGCCCTCTCCTCATTCAGCAACAGCGATCCCTCTACCACTCCTACGAGCATCCGGCCCCGCCACCATACCGCGAGCCCGAAGCGCAAATCCTCGCCTCCGCTCTCGACCATGTCCCCGTCCACGGCTTCACGCAAGACGCCCTCACCCTCGGCGTCCGCTCCGCCGGCTACCCAGACATCTCCACCACCGCACTCTTCCCCAAAGGCGCCTTCTCCATCGTCCTCTATCACCTCGTCACACAGCGACTCGCCCTCAAAGACCGCGTTCAATTTCCCACGGATATGGGCGTTGGCCGCAAAGTCCGTGCCCTCACACTCGCTCGTCTCCGCGCCAATGCCGAAGATCCAAATGTGCTGTCGCACTGGCAACAAGGCCTTGGACTCATGAGTCTGGCAGAGAACATTCCTGCAAGTCTAAAGGAGCTGGCCAAGTTGAGCGATGAGATCTGGTTTTTGGCGGGCGACGTCAGTGTCGATGCGAGTTGGTACACCAAGCGTGCAAGTTTGAGTGCTGTGTATGCGGCGGCGGAAATGTTCCAGACAACAGATCAAAGTACCGACTTCAGAGATACTGAAGCCTTCTTGGATCGGAGACTGGATGAGGTACGGACTGTGGGTGGTGCGGTTGGGAATACGATTGAATGGGCGGCATTTCAGGGAGCTGGACTTGTGCATTTGGCGAGGAGCAAGGGTGTGAGGATATGAAACTTCCATGCGACGAGACGTAAGAATGAGATTGTGTTGGACGCCCGGGTGATTGATGGCTTTTGGTGCGAACGAAGAGAGCGAAAGAACGCCCTCCCTCCTTCCCGACGACAGCGGCAGGACCGATGCAGACGACCACGACGAGGTTCGCTTCGAAGAGACGTATCGAAAGAAGCATCGCCATCATCAGCATCGACATCGATAACGGAGCATTACGAACGACCTGCCAGCGTCAGAACCAACATATCTAAACTGCCATGTGATGCCATGCGCTGCCGTCATGTGCTGTGCTATACCCACACTTCCAAGGCCCACGACCTAAACCTCAATATCCACATTCACCCTCGAAAATTGGGCATTGGACGCTGTAATTTGGGCGCTAGCTAATGTACGAAGCGCCAGCGTAGTATAATCGCCCGTCGAACATTCGGAGCCTATCAATCTGGGAGGTCTGTGAGCTGCTGACTATGCGGACAGCCCAATCCCAAGGCGAGCATACAAGGGTCGAAGCCCGTCAGCACAACCACAGCGGGTGTCAATAGACAGTGGAAATGTGCCAGTCTTGCGAGGTGTTCAATCTCGCGCAGACTGTCGCTCTCTCGCGGGTAGCTCTGTGGCGCGGATTGATAAGGAAAATAATCGGCGCGGAATACAGTATGCTTGGAGATGGGCGTTGTGAGTGACACGCTAGCTTACGTACCTTACAGCGGCTTGGAATGCTATGGAAAATGCCCGTATCTGGCTCCTACTGTCTTCGTTGCACGGAGGAAGGAGTTGAGAGCCGCCTGCAGCTTTCCTGTGACTTCTCCTCTCTTGCTGGAGTATGTATCTCGCCACATGAGAGATTCCTCAAAACTAGTACACCGTCATGTGTGTCAACATGCTTATCGCCAGCGGCTTGTTTATATCGCAGCGAACAGTCTTCCATTTCGGGCATATCCTGCCTTCTGATGTCGCACTTTCGGTGATACCTCCCTTAGCGACGATATAGGATCCGATTCAGCCGCATAAAATCTGCTGTGTATTAATCAGCTGAAAGATGTGAGTAAGCCGTGACTTTGCAACCGATTTCGTGTCAGCCGCAACTTTGCTACTACATACAAACCAGCCGTGACTTTGCTGCTCGCTTTAGAGCAAGCCAATATGTTATAGCTAAAGGTTAATGTACAGCAAAGTTGCGGCTGGTTTGTTCCCACTCGCAAAGTCACAGCTGAAAGTAGATTCTACAGCAAAGTCACGACTGATTTGTATCCACTCGCAAAGTCATAGCTAGAAGTAGATTCTGCAACAAAGTCACGGCTGGTTTGTATGCAGTAGCAAAGTTGCGGCTGGTTTGTATGTAGTAGCAATTTGGTAGTCAGCCGTGAAAGAAAGCGAGCTGGTGTTGGATCTAAGCAGTTTAACGTGTTTAAGTCGCAAAGATGTAGCTTGTTTCTTTCTAGCTGCGGAGATACCGTAGGTTTGAAATCGGTTGCAAAGTCACGGCTGGTTTGTATTCACTTAAAAAGAGTGTTCAGCCGCTAAGGAATGCGAGCTGCTGAATACGAAATTTCCTACTGAATACGAGGTTGCTACTAACGCAAGCTAGCCAAAGTCGCACTACAGAATACTCGATGGATAGTCAATACAGTACGCTATACTTAACGGTAAACAGACCAAACCGGGGATTCTATATATAGCCGAATATATTATACGTATAGGTAAATTATTGTTATATAGTCGTAGAGTCGTACGGTATAGCGCTCCGGCGGTTTAAATAAAGTTAGCCGATAGCCGATGCTATAGGTCTTCTTTCTTACGACGTCCTATCTTCCTTTCCTCCTTACTATCCTACCCGACTACTAGCGTAAGTAGCCCTTTAGTATACGCTAGATGTTCTCGAGTTATACGTATATACTAATTGTATATAGTATACCTAATTTTGACTAGTTTCTGCCTCCGGCTCCTTTTATAAGTCTACTATCCTTCTAACCTACTAACCTTCTAACCTTCTAACTACCTATCGAAACGGAAACGTAAATGATTAAGCATCTACTAACTATAAGACTATATACATAGAAGATCGTACTATTAAAGCTCTACCGGTCCGCTCCCTATAAGCCTTTCCTATTCATTCTATTTCGCTTCGATCCTTATACTAATTCTTGTCTACGTAGCTTTTTCGTACTATTAACGCTCTACCGGTGTCCTCTTTTTTTTATAGGTCTTACGAAAGCTCCTTTATAATCTGTTTAATGCTAACGCTCTTGTCTACGTAGTTTTCGGACCATTAACGCTACGGTTCTACTTCTTTTTGTAAGTCTTTAAATAGCTTCGCTAATCATGTTCTTAGAATCCGTTGTTTAATACTAATGCTTGTTATATATAGTAGAAATTTACCAACAACGCTATACCGGTTCTCCCTCTTTTTTTATAAGCCTTATAATACTTCGAAGTTCGTCTAGTAATAGCTTTATACTAATAGTATCTATAGCGATTTACTACTATTAAGGCTCTACGGTTTCCGTACGTCCTTATCGACTTCGGATCTTAGGCGATCGTGTACTTACTAATATACATAGACAACATACTATCATATACTCCGCTAGTCTCTCGTCGTAAGCCTTTCGAAGATCTTACGACAGACGTTTCTATGCTAAATGTGTATAGTCTATCGCTATAACTTCTCCGGTTTCTACTCGGGCTTCGGCTATACTACCTCCTCCGTCTAATCTCGCGGTACGTATATATATATCTAATATATATGCTTATAAGCTACCTTATCTTCCCCTTTTGCTTTTGCTAAGCCTTCTAGTGTTTAACACGCTACTAGTCTTGCTTAAGTTTAATAAAGAGAGCTCGCCTCTAAGAAAGATTGTCTTTGTTCTGTTTAAGTTTAACTAAGAGAGCTCGCCTTAATTAAGATTGTTTCTTTGTCAAGATGCCTAGAAAGAATATTAGAATTACCCCCTTTCCCCTATAGTAGACTCCCTCCTTACGGACTAGACTAGACTAGCAATTTAGACTAAGCTATTCGCCTAAGAAAGAGATCGCCTCTCTCTCTATTCGAGAGAGCTACCCGTTAAAGGAAGCTAGGCTCTAATCGAAATCGGTTGCAATGCCGAGACCTATCCATTTTCGTAAGAAGCTAGTAGTCGAAAGGAGGTCTGTTAATTTAACCCTACGACGTTACGATCTATCGATTGCCGTACTCGTAGCTACTCCCTTATCTACTCCTTACACTTATTAAAGGTCCTTATCGCTACTTTAGCCGTTTAGTCACTAGCTAGAAAGGAGGTCCGTAATGATGATACGTTCGAGGCTATAATTGGTAACTAATAACTAGCCGGATATCTCTTTTCTTATCTCTCTTCTCTCTCTCTCTTAAAGCGTTTCCTATATTTGACTATTAGAACTCTACGTTTACGAGCTTTTTAGCAAGGAATAGAACTAACAACGTGTATAATAGAAACTCAAGATTACTATTCGCGAGAATAATCGCGTTCGTTTAAAGGCCGATCCGAGTAAAGTACCGCCTTTAGCTACTTAAATAGCAGTATACGAGGGTGATGAATCGAGAATGGCTACTAAGCTAGATATAGAATCCCGGTGGATGTAAGTTAACTAATCTAGCAATTGATCTAGTATTTAATCTAGTGTTTAATCTAGCATTTAATCTAGCATTCGATCTAGCATTCGATCTCGGAGTATTGCTAACTATATATAGGCACTTCATAACGGCTACGTATGCCACAAAATACGACGTAATTAAAGAGATCTATAGTGCCGATATTGATGTAAACGGCCCTTTATACGTATAGGCCTAGAACAAAATTCTAGGCATACGTAACTTTAAGACAGATGTCTTAAAGCGTGGCCGCGTAAGTTCTAATACCTACTCTATCTTTATAGGCTTTTGCTACCGTTGTAATCATAGCTAACTATATATAGATCTACGTTAAGAAGAAGCTCGCTAAAGAGACCGGTCTCGAAGACAAGACCGATGTAGAGATCGCCTCGTTCTTCGAGGACAATTTCTCTCCGGAGGCCTTCTTCGCCGTATAAGTTACTAGTTCTAATTGTTATTATAAGCTATGCTAATCTATACTATATATAGCTTTAAGTATATAGACGACCGCGTAGACATCGAGAAGAGCTCCGATTAGGGAAAGTCCTTCTACCGCTATAAGTCTATACACTTGTTACTACTCTATTAGCAAATGCTAATCGTTACGTATATAGATATGTATAGTAATTTATGTACGGAGATCGTTTCTACTATTCTTACCGATAGAAAGCGAGGTAAGAAGAGCTCTAATACACGAGACGACCTCCTCGTAGTATACGATGCTCTACCGTAAGTACTAACTCTTTGTCTATACTATGCTATACTATGCTATGCTATGCTACGAAGTGTAGGCTACTACGATAGCTAACATACCTATAGTGTGATCGAGGAATAGGACGAGCTTGCTCGTAGCGATTTTTTTATAGTTGTTAAAGGCCCGAAGGGTAGTAGCTCTCGGAAGCGTAAGGTATAATAAAACCCTCCTTACACTAATACTTACGATCTATAGCTTCTATCCTCCGTAGCTTCTGTTCTCCGTAGCTACACAGTTCTATAATGCTAACTATATATAGGATATAGACCTCTCTATGTACTAGCGGGTTAAGGCTCGTAAGTTCGCCTTCCCTACTAAAAAGGCATAGACGCCTCCTTATTTTACCTAATTTTAGCTCTGGTTTGTATACGGTAGAGATTTAAAAAGATATAATTATTTAGCTCGGCTTGCTTTAGGCTAAAGGCTATACGATACCTTATAGAATGAA
This sequence comes from Ramularia endophylla, assembly GCA_002116395.1. Classification (NCBI taxonomy): domain Eukaryota; kingdom Fungi; phylum Ascomycota; class Dothideomycetes; order Mycosphaerellales; family Mycosphaerellaceae; genus Ramularia; species Ramularia endophylla. The sequence continues at coordinate 7,713 of KZ109498.1, read as the reverse complement.
CGACCTTTTCTAATGCTAACCTCCTTTTCTTTTGTACTGCTTTTGCTTACCTCTTCTAGTTTCGATACACCTCCGAGACTACGACTATTTAGCATTCGATACACCTCCGAGACTACGACGATCGCTTACAACTTATTAGCTTTCCTCGGCTCTAGATCTACTATATACGGATGCTAGTTCTTACTCCTTATTAGCTTTTATTATTCTCTTCTAATCGTAAGTTTAGAACTCCTCTAATTAGTTGAATATAGTACTAACAACCCTCTTTACCGTTCTCTGATTTTAGCTACTATACTAAAGTTCGCCTTGCTACGGAAAAGGCCTTCTAAACACTAACTTACCGAAAGCGTGTTCCTCGAGACTTATAGTACTTTTTCTAAGCAGACTTATAGTACTTTTTCTAATTACAGTCAGTCTTAAAAACATAATAGCGTATAGAATTAAATTCCGTTATAAGGCTATAGTTCGCTATATAACGGATTTTAGATCTGTTCGCGAGCATAAATCCTAGCTCTAAAATTCCGTAGCAGCTTACGACTTAATAGACATAAATTATGCTTTTAGATTAACGACATAACAATTTAGAGACTATAAGGCAGTAGCACGACACTATACTACTACGATAAGCCTATTAAGCAAGAAGAATCAGAAATCTCCTACTCGGACACTCTCGACTACGTAGCGTTATCCTCCGAGGAACCTAGAACGGCTTAGATATATAGAATTAGTAGTACCTCGACAGGATAAGGTCTTTTTTTCTTTCCCTTCTACCTTTCGCTTCTACGATGTTCGGGCAACACACGAGCGACCCGATATAGCGACCGTCCCGCTAAACACGCGATAGTAATATTACCCTAAGATTATACGTTGTTAGCTAATGATTAAAATAGTCCGCTAATAGGCTATATTACTACGAGAGTAGTCATTCTACCGCTCCTATAATCAAGATCCTCCGCTAGAAGGGACAGTTAGGCTCTAAAGTTATGCTACCGCTTACGCCTAGCCGTATATAGGCACTACAAGACTCCCTAGCAATTCTTTTCCTTAATTCTTACACCTTAAACACAGAGATCTACCCGAGCTCAATCTTTACTAATCCTGCTCTCTAATAGCATCCTAAGCCTAATCTTTACTAATCCTACTCTCTAATAGCAACCCGAGCCTAATCTTTACTAATCCTACTCTCTAATAGCAACCCGAGCCTAATACTCGCTAAATCGCTACTCTCTAATAGCATCCTAATCCTAATCTACGTCAAATCACCGCTCTCTATTAGCCTCCCGAGCTCATTCTCGCTAATCTTTACTAAATTACGCTCTTAAAATGGCTATCGATGACCCTATTACTACTAGTAGTAGTAGCCTAAGTCCCTAGCCGCTAGCTCGATCTAACATCGTCGTTATAATTGTTAGTACCTTCGAAAATGGCTATAGCGGTTACGAACGACTCTTATACCGGCTAGTATTTAGTAGGCCGCAATACGTAGTCTAAGAACGAAATTAGACGTTTAGTTCTAGTTAGGAGGTTAAGCTGTTAGCTAAGGCTAGGAGAATGCCCGGGTTTCTATAGGACGTAGAGTACGCTAATATGTCGAACACTATACGGGATCAGACTCTACGGCGGGTGTACTCTAAGAGATTCTCTTAATCCCGTGTTCATTTCGATAGATCGTAGCGAGCTATAGGCTAGTTTCCTCTTAATGCGATGTTCTCTTTAACGGACTAGTTTCCTCTCGATACGATGTTCTCTTTAACGAACTAGTCTTCTTAGTCGATGCGAGTTACCCTTTAGCGGACTGTATACGACTTTCTCTTTAACGGACTAGTATACGAGTTTCTTTCGAATAGACTAGTCTTCTTAGTTAATGCGAGTTTCTCTCTATATACAGACTCGGAATATAATAGAACTCCGTCTAGCGAAGCGTTAAGGCTATTACACCTCCGCATATTCCTATAAGGAACGTAGTCGTCTGTTAGCTATACTATACGCTCGTCTACTAGATTTGTCTACGTTAGCGCTAAGCATAGTAGTAGACTAGCGTCCTATAACTAGCGACACTATTATCTCTACGGTAGCTTTAAGAATTTAGAAGATATTAACCTCTAGGATATTTAACTAACAACCGTAACCGCTCTTTCATTCATACACCTATCTACTTGTATAGCTTTCTATCGTAGATGTAGCGAGCGTATCTCTTTACATTCGTAAAATCAATTAAGTTATTAGTATACCTACGACACATAGCAAAACCTATAGCCTTATAGCGGCCATACTACGGACGACAAACTACTCTATCGGCGGTCTCCTTAATACGGGCTACGTAGACGAGGGACTTCTTACGCTCGGTCTTCGTATAAGCCTAGGCCTATAAGATGTTAGATGCTTTAAAGACGAACAAGAGGAGCTAGAAACGCTTACCGCCGGTATAACAGATAGGCTATAGTAGACATAAGAGCTAGTATTCTGTAGCTAGCGATACTTAGTGCCCTTGTTACTACTACTAGGCTTAGGACTACGCTTCTTTAGAGGCGGAGGAGGTAGCATCTATGTAGTAGTAGTAGTAGTAGTAGCGCTAATACTACTATCCCGGCCGAGAGTTATGCTCCGAGTATTATTATCGTCGTTATCGTCGTCGCTACGGAAAGAGAAGATACTCGTACTACGAGTAGGAGTAGGACCGAGAGAGCGTAGCTTAGCCGGAGAGCGTAACAAATTTAGTCTAAGACAACGGTTAGCGGCTTCTCTATTCTTAACTATAATACTAGGGAACTTACGTAGTCTCGATGCTAGGTATAGTAGTCTTACCCTTATCCTTACTCTTATCCGTACGTAGCGGAGTAACTCCGCGAGGCGGAGTATCGCTTAAGAAGGGAGCGACAATCTCTAGTATCTCGTTAACCTAAGGGTCCTCTTCTCCCTATATATTAATTAATGTTAATGTTAATAGATGTTAATGTCGATGTCGATGTCGATGTCGATGTCGATATAAAGTTAGTAGGTCGCTATAAGGAAGAAGAAGAAGAAGGAGAAGCTAAAGGAAGGATATATAAAAGGTAAGAGGTTATAGATTCCCTTACTATTGTCGAGGGGAAGTTTTTATAATAATAGATTTCGAGGATTTTAGTGATTTTTTTATGCTATTGTTATTTTATGATACGCTGACTAATTCACTAATACGTTAGAGAATACCGTAATACGCGAAGCTTGCCTATTAGCGAACTGTTTAAGGCATATAAATGAATCGATCTACCTCCGTATATGTCAAGGACTTTAGCGTAGTATAGAATTAAAAGCTTAGTACCAAAACTTCATCTCGTCTCTAGCTAGCTAGCCACTAAAACACATAACATTAGCGCCACCGCTAACACGCATCCTATACTACTATACTTAATATATAAGCACTTCTAGATACTCCGATGAGAATGCGATACTATACTACGAGTTTAGTGGTGGCTGTCGCTGGCGCTAGCACGCTAGCGCTGCTAGAGCTATAGACAAAACCAAACAAACTACTAGCGCTAACGCGAACATATATCTTACGCTATAATACCCCTATACATAATTCCGATTTCAACGCGACGCTACATCTTAGATTACGCTAGCGGCGCTGGCGCTAGCGGAGATGGAACCGCGAGAAAGATACCCATTAGTACATAGAGGAAAGGAATACATAGACGAATCGTAAGTAGAACGATAGCTAAACTATAGATACTCTATACATATGTATTGGCGCTAGTGCTAGCGCTAGTATAGCAGCTTAAAGGCAATCTTCTACATCTTCCTCTTTTCCGTACCCTTTTCGCATACTCTACATCCTTTTCGCTAGTCTATATCTCCGTACGTTCTCTACCCTTTTTATATGAAGATGGTACGTAAAACTTACACGGTATAGGCAAAAGTCGCACCTTATAGCCTCCTCTATTAAAGGAGGTGTGACCGAAGTTAGGCTATAAGGTGGTAGACTAATACACTCTACAACGAACGTTTAAAACTAACTGCTTTAGGGGGAATTAACCTCATTAACTAGGAGAACCTAAAGGTAGAGAAGTCAGAGATAGACTACACTAGTTAATAGAGAGGGCACATCCCTACTCCCTCGAAAGGGCTATAAATATAGACAGCTAGGCCATCTAGTCGTAACAAAGCATACGGTTATAGTTCGAAAATCTACTATAGCTATATACTAGTAGTTATAGCTCCGTAGTTTTTCTAAAGTTCGCTGATTCTATAGTTAAGCGTTCTAGACTTTCCGTAAGGACGAACATCTCTATTAGCTCGAAGTATTCTACTAGCGTGCTTAAAAGATCCTACTATTCCTACTATCGTCATCATCTAGAGTTGCTATACGAACTTACTTAACTCGTCATTTCCTAGAGACGCTCGAAACGATTAATCGAGATCCTTCGCACTCGCGCGCTCGAAAGCTACGTTCATCTTTCTTAAGATTAAGGTCTTTCGCTGATTAGTTACGGTAGTCTAACAGCGTCCCTATAACTAGCGACACTGTTAGTCTCCTAGTCGTCAAGCTTTATAAGACTCGCTACCTAATAGCATCAATCCTCTTAGATTTGCTAGCTAACAGCATCAATCTTCTTAAGATCTAATGGCTAAAAGCCTCCCGATTGTTAATCTTCTTAAGACTCGCTACCTAATAGCATCAATCTTCTTAAGATCTAATGGCTAACAGTCTCCTAATCGTTAATCTTCTTAAGATCTACCGGCTAACAGCATGATTTCTCTTAAGATCCGCTAGTTAATAGCCTCCCGATTGTTAATCTTCTTAAGACTCGCTGCCTAATAGCATCAATCTTCTTAAGATCTAATAGCTAATAGTCTCCTAATCGTTAATCTTCTTAAGATCTACCGGCTAATAGCATGATTTCTCTTAAGATCCGCTAGTCGATAGCCTTAATCCTCTTAGATTTGCTAGCTAGAAGTCTCTTAACCGTTATTTCGCTTAGGCTCTACTAGCTAGTAGCTCGACTTCAACTCGAGCTAATAGTATAGACCCGTACTCGGCTCCCGTAAAGAATGTAGCCATCCGTTAGCCGTACGACAAGATCATCCGTCTCTCTATAGTTCCTATTATACCGGATTCTCTACATCGTACCGGATTCTCTATATTGCTAGTTATACTATATAGCACGCTACTGTGTTCGACAGGTACTCCGCCGTATAGCAACGATATTCCGAAAGCCATTATCTATCGCTAGTAGGCTTAACATTCCGCTATTATGCCGCTTCTACGCTATAAGAAAGATTAGACAAATTACGTTAATTGAATAGCGTCCGCTACCTCTTAAGATTCCGCTATTAAGCATAACAAGCAATTATTTCTCCGCTCCTATGACCTAAACCTCCGCCGGGAGGCTTAACAGTAGCACGCCTACCGCTCCTATGACTAGAATTCTTTACTAGGAGGCTTAATAGCGGTAGGATCTCCGCTCCTATAACTAAACTCTCCGCCGGGAGGGCTTAATAGTAGTCATTTTACAATCCTATGACTAATAACTCCGCCGGGAGTGCTTGACAGTAGTACAATCTCCGCTCCTATGATCAAGATTCTCCGCTAGGACGCTATTAAGGTTACGAAAGCGGTCATTCCGCCGCTCCTATGACCGAGATCCTACCTAAGTTATGCTACCGCTCACATCTAGCTAGATATAGTCACTACAAACTTCCCTAGTAGTTCTCTTCTATTATCCTTATACTCTTCTAACCTTCATAGATCTACTAGAGCCTTAATCTTTACTAAATCCTTACCAAACTCTACTCTCCCGAGCCCTTTTCCTTACTAAGATTACGACTCAAGCCTTACCCTTACGAAATCCTGCTCTCCTAACCCTAATCCTTACTAAAAACATCTCTAGCCTTAGCAACTTAGTAATAGCAAACAATAACAGCTCTCGGTCTCTAAATGCCGCCTCCCCGAACACGTACGAAGGTATCGGCTAAGATACGCCTTACGAGACGTTTAACCGCCTACCGCGAGCTATACCTATCGATCCCGCGGAGCCACCATTTCCTATAAACATACTCGGCCTCTTTGTCGTAGCTACGTACTAAGGTAGAAATTATCGCCGGAATGTGTATATATACATCTAGCCCGATAGCTCTGTTATATACGATACGGATGGCCGTTAACATTCATTCTCTAATCCTTTATAGCTTACTAGATATCTTCTAAGGCTAGAATAGAGACAAGGGACTAGTATTCTCTACCTAGATGCTAGACAAGCAGCCCTCGTATAGATGTATAGGTAAGAGACACGTTTCGACATTAAGCGAATCTCTTTACGGACATAATACGACGCGGTAAGAGGCTAAGATGATGATGATTATGCTACGGGTCTGCGTTTCTACGGTTTGTTCGGGCATTAGGATTAGATAGGGATAGAGATAGAGATAGAGATAGAGATAGAGATAGTCTGTTTAATAGGTGCGAGACTATGAGTTCTTAATCTTCTACTTCTGCTTCTTAGTTCCTCTTCTTTCTCCTTCTACTAATATAGGCTTACCCTTCTTCCTACTCGGTCTTAACACGACAAGCTATACATTGTCGTCCTTACTCTCATTCTCATTCTCAATCTTAATCTCATTCTCAATCTTAATCTCGATCCTAACTCAAATCCTTGTAGAAATCCTTAGTGTTTACTTCCGCTAGTCCGATTATTAGATCAAACCCTAATCTTATATTAGTAGGACTCGTCGATTAGTAGTATCGGAGGACTCTTCTTATCGCAAACTCCTCTCACTTCTAGAGAGTCCTTATCTCGCCCTACAAACCTTACCTAAGGTTAAGTTAAAGTATAACTCGTAGACCCCGGTCGAATTCAACTATAAGGCTATTAGCTAGCCTTATAGCTAAAGACAATAGGGAAAAAAAAGTTGACGATTAGCGATATATTATAGCGTTTTCCTTCTTCGTTTTCTCTTCTTTACCTTCTATACCTAGAAGGATAGTAGTACCCTTAGTAACGACTACATCTACACTCTACTCTAGGAGCACGCCTACTAGAACGCTCGTGCTACTACTCTAGTCTCGATCTACCCTAGTCTCGATCTACCCTACTATCTACTACGCCTATAACGCGCCTTTATAGTAATAACAACAATAACACTACTACTACTACTACCTTCCTATTTAGCTAGTTATAACTATATCTCGTCTCCCTACCTATTAGGCACGGTAGCTCCTACCGTACTAGGTAGAGCGCCCTATCCGTCCTCGGACGGTACTCGCTACGTTAGTTAGCCTTAAAGTCTTTTAGTCTTAGAACTTTACTTACTAATGTATATATCTAGCCTCTACGAAGGTCGCGCCCGCGATACCGCCGCCGCTACCGAGGAGGAGGAGGAAGAGGAGGAAGAGCCGGCGCGCTCGCTATCGCCTAACGAGCCGCTAGGTACTATCTTATATAATTATCTTTCCCTTCTCTTCTTTCTACGATTAAAGATTAAACAATAG
>MWSQ01001291.1:0-11303 GCA_002116395.1 Ramularia endophylla | reverse complement strand
GGCCTACGACCTTACCGTCGCGCGCCTACGCCCTTACCCTAATAACCCTAGCCGTAACCCTACGTAGGAGGTAAGGTCGCGCGCGGCCAATCGGGCGGTACGGCGCCCCCCGCGCCTAGCGCCGAAATCCGCGGTCTGTCGCCGCGACTCGGTCTACTCTCGCCGAGAATGGACGTCGGCAATTGAATTGGTTTGGTACCTGAAACCAACCACGTGGAGCGATTGCCCCACATCCCGAGGCCGATTCTCATGAACAACCTGAAGCCCGGAGCTTGAGAATCTGTTTGCTCCTCTTAAGGTTGGAAGAACAAGAGATTCCTTGAATTGTCTCGCAGAATGCTACGATAGTCCTCTACTTGCACTCTCCTTCACGCCCGCCATGACAACGCTGACTCCTCGCCCTCCCTACTCGGAAGACGAGCTGAGCAAGCTGTATCCCTCGCATCTCCAGCTCGAACAAGTCCAAATCCTCTTGAGACATGGCGAGAGAACACCCGTGTCCGCCCGATTCAAGGCTTCGGGACTTCATGGAAGCTGGCCCTACTGTAGAGCTGCGAATGAGCTGAAAAGTGCCGTTTTGGCAGCCGACGGAGCATGGGACACGCTCTCCTGGAAGCGTCAGTTGGAGACACTAGGAAAGAGTGATGGCCCCAAACTCGCTGCTGGCCCAAATGGAGAAATCGATGCGATATGCCAGCCCGGTGAATTGACTGATCGTGGAAGAGTGCGTCCAACACATCCAAACTGATCAGACAACAACTAATGTCAGGGCAATCAAGGAAACAACACTCGCCCTCGGCCAACGCATCCGCACGCTCTACATCCACCAACTCGCCCTCCTCCCCCAATTCCTCACCTCCGACTCCCAACCCTTGATCTCCCTCCGTGCTACCCCAATCCAGAGAGCTCTGGAATCGGTCCAACAAACGTACACGGGTCTCTACCCACCGGCCTCCCGCTCCCCGGGCCTCTCCCCGACCCCCATAACCCAACGCAGCATCTTCGACGAGACTTTGTTTCCGAATGAATCTGGGTGTCCTCGATTCGCCGAACTAGCCCACGCATTCGCTGCCAGAGCTGCCATCAAGTGGAACGATACCAAGGACATGGGATTTCTGAACAAGAAGCTAGGAAAACACATGCCGGAAACATCCCCAAAAGTCGCTGTGGATAGTCATCCAAGATTGAGCGGAATCATGGACAGCATAAACGCCACCCTCGCCCATGGCCCGGCAACTCGCTTACCCTCGGAGTTCTACGAGCCAGAAGTTCGGGATACCATTGACAAAATCTGCGTGGAAGAATGGTTTGGAGGATATCAGGACTCTTCCGAGTATCGCCGTCTCGGAATTGGAGGACTTGTAGGAGATCTCACGCAGAGAATGGTCGAGAACGGGGCAGGAATTCCAAAGGAAGGACAGGATGTTCCTTTCAAGATGAGTCTGTGTGGATGTCATGATACTACCCTTGCTGCAACTCTCACCGCCCTTGGTGGATTCCGGGTGGGAAGGGATAAATGGCCAAACTTCACTTCTAGCATCGCATTCGAGCTCTTCAGCAAAAAGGATCCTGAAGCGGAAGAGAAAGGCAGAGGAGGGTGGTTCGGCAGGAAAGGAAGCAATGACCCTCGAACTCCATTGGCGAAGATGAGCGCCGAGGAGAAGGCGAGATTGAAGGGAAGGTTCGTGAGGATAAGATATAATGACAATGTGGTCGTCTTGCCGAACTGCAAGGCACAAGGGAAGCATTTGGAGGGCGATGAGAGTTTTTGTACGTTGGAGGCGTTCAAGGAGGTTGCTGATTCCATTACGCCACAGGATTGGAGAGGGGAGTGTAGAGCTAACCTTGGGACGGATGCGTTTGGCAAAGTTGAGGGCGTTTTGGGCGTGGAGGGGGGGCAGTAGAGTGAATTGAGGGAGGCATGTGCATGAGAGAATTAGAAGAGAGGATTATAGAGGGTAGCATCTTTGGGCTATAGAGGTAGATAGAAAGATCAGGAACGGGATGTGCACTGGGTCTTCTGACGTTTGATCACGGCGGCAGGGATCAGAATCGACAAAGCAGCTCCTTGTATTGAGAGGCTGTAGTAAGTGACAATCTTCTTTGATCTCCAAATTCTGCCTTTTGCCGGCAGTACTTTTCCAATTGTCATCTCCCTATCCTCTCCAAGAGGCTGGAGTAACTCTAATGTTTATCTCGCTCCAAGTGCTAGGCGCTTGGTGCCTGCAGATGTCTACTCATTGGCAAGGCCTGTTGTCTCTAGGTGGGGATGTGCTAGACATCCTTTCACTCTCTTCTCCAGAAACGCACGGTGGTCCAAGCTGATGAAGAGGAGGTTGGAGTTATTGTTTTCGGCAAGGAGAACGCGTGTGCTGATGCCTGGTTGGTCCAATATAAGTACTGTCCTGACGAGAACTCGCTATCCACTCTGTATTCACTGACATGTATTTCACGTCGTAATCCCCTCCTCCCGGGTTGTATCTCCGCGATCTCTTTCTGATCTGAGTGAGGGAAAAGAAAGCTCGATGTATCGATGACAGAGAGGCGATAGCGAGAGCGCTGAGGTGGAAAGCAGGGGGAATTCGCATAGTATGGAGGTGAGTCTTCTTCACCGTGCCGCCTCTTGGTCTGATTATCAGTCGAATTCACTGGGGACTACATTCACAAAGGAGAATATGATAATGCCTTTCGATAATGTTCATGTCGTTGATCAGATTCGCAAGTCGTGGAATGAGATATGTGGATTGTGGAGGAAGGCCAAGACCCCCTTTTCATGTGCAGAATTTGCACATCTACCAGTCGGTGAATGATACATCGCCTTTCATAGATGAATTTCTCCATTCTTCCTAACCCTCCTCTCATCATCAATTGGCAGCAAATGCTCTTCACCCTGCACGGCTCCACAGCCACTCATCAGAATACGGACTGGGTACCTGAGCACTTCCAACATGCCACCTCTTGGAATACAGCGCAGACGGATGCGTCTCGGGATTGCGTGCAACCGACTCTATGTCCTCAACACCAGAAGCATCACTCCCTTGCCAGAATCGGACTGTGTCAGCTGCCAAAGTCGCAAAAGCCTTTGCTTTGATGAAATCGCCATGGCAAACGCAAATCTGAAAAGCATCGTAGTAGACTTTCCCAAATCGAGGGCTTCCTTCATTTTCCTCACGCAGTAGTTGCAGAGCCTCACGGCACATTGCAAGTGCTTTTGCCGGATTCTGCAACATGAGCATACCAGCGCCGACGCTGCTGTCAATTTCTGCGAATCGGCTCCTGCGTCTGTCGCTGTGGACTTGCTCGTTGTGGTTCGTGATCTCACATCGTGCACACCGGCAATCGAAACCGAATTCGGTCAGTATTTGCTTCTTTCTCGCCAATTTAGGCAACGCCCAGAGCTCATCCGACAGATAACAGACTGTGATTTCCTCCCCAAGGTTTATGTCGCGGACTGCATACACTCGCTCCTCCTTCACGTTAGCATTCCAGGAGTACGCAGCATTAGCCGTGCAGCTGTGGTTGAACCGAGAGCACTGGAGAAATATGCCACCAACTTGGGAACTTTCCCCAAGCGGCATGGCGTTCGTTTTCACTATGCCTTCGATTGGACGCATATTGCTGAAATTGTTGCTCAGGGCGAAGAATTCTTTCTTACTGCCTTTGTCAAGCTTTTGTAATTGAAACAAAACCAGCTGTGCGTAGTGGTCTCCGTCTGTGGATTGCGGGACTTTGACGATGGGAGATTCGGATTGTAGCAGAGTTCCTGCGGAGATATTTGTGGCGGCTATAGCTCCGACACCTTTGTTCGGTATGTCTACGATGCGGAACATTGTGGCTTGCGGGGTGTAGGGACGTCGAATGCTGTTCTAATTTCAAGAGAGAGATGAGGTTGAGTGCTTGTGGTCGGCCGGCTAGCATACTTTATATGCTCATTTGAGAATGTTTGTGTTATGGTTCAGGGGCTTGCGTTTGCCACTAGAAAGACGTCGTCGTGCATGAGACAAAGCTATGGACAAGACTGGATTCCACTCCCGCAGTATTCTAAGACTCAGGGGCGGAGTTTGCTCGTTCCTTGCCGTGGAACCTCGAATGCTAAGAATTCAGACGGCCAACATGTATGGTGGAGCACATTCCTCGTTGATGGTCTGGCTTTGTTCATATGTATTCTTCCCATGCACAGCTTCTGCCGGAGCGGTCGACACGGACATGATTCAGCGAAATTTCACCATCAAACCGGTATCTCCGCCACTTCAATGAGTGCCATGCTCATCAGAGCAACTCCACCGATTCCAGGAAGAACTTCCTCCGGGAGAGAGCGACAGCAGAGTTATCTCGAAGTTTCATGCTCGTTACTAACTGGAGAGTTCTCATATCAACCGCTCTGGCTTCTCAACTTCCGAGATAGGACTTCGCAGCATCATGCTGAACGACTGCGTTCTTTACATGTGATGGCTTGATCAAGGACAGACAATCATCTCGTCTTATGTGGTAAATCGATGAGCTTTCGATGCCTGCTCTTGGCGGACCGTCTTCGATAATACAGTGAGAGAATAATGATGAGGGCTCTCAGGAAGCACAAGAGTTCGGATGTTTCCGATTTCTCCCTTCTCCATATCATTTTTTGCGATTCCGTGATCGAGTGGGCTTGTATTACCAGAGCTCCTCATTGCGTAGTCGAGAGATACATAAATCGAAGAAGCCCGATCCACAATGCTCACATGGACAACTCTATTGGCTTGGTTTGAGACTATCGTCATAAAGATGAGCATGACATGCGGTATCTGCGATTGCAAAAGAGCAAGATATATAGTATATATGCTATGACACTCAGATATTGTATGCAGTAGTACAGCAGAAGGTGAAGATGCCAAGGTTCGCCAACAAATTGGTCAGAAGTCACAAGACTTCTTTTGGTTCACTGTGTCTTGAGGAGAGTAGAACAATTACATATCACGTTTGGAGGGACGATACCAGGAGTTGTTATCCATTCACAAGACGATTTTCCGGACTTTGGCTTAAAAGGGGGTAAATTCCTCACGACCCCTTTCCATTCACCACGACATCCAATCAGCCAAGGAAAGAATAAATCACTTGGTATGGCTAGGACATAGTGCTCGTAGAATTGCAAGTTCATAGTATGTACTTTAACAGATCAAAAGGCGGTGAACTGAGACTGGGTGAATTTTGCCAAGAGATTGACGAAAATTTCCCATCACTCCTTTTCGATCGCTTCGCGAAAACAACAACGCACAAACATTTGAGATTCTACTGCGGCTTCCGCGCTACGAGAACAGCACTGGACGAGATGTATCTTCTCGTCCAGCCCATCCAACAACAGCGAGAGGCTCGTCTAATTCATCCATTCCTCCTTGGGGACCAGCCGACCCGACAGCGACCCACACCAACAGGCTAAAGGAGATTCTCGTTTATTCAAGAGTCCGTTCTACCAGCGATTATGGCATCGCAAAGGCATCAAACACACGGGTTGACTCACCAGAGCAGCCTTATCATGATCTGCCTGTCCTCAAGAAGGAAGCCTCGGTGATGCATGCACAGATTGGAAGCTCTGACCCAACGATCGGCCCTGGCAACTCTGGAGAGAGCTGTGTCCATTGTGCATCATGAAGCACTTCTTCTACCAGCACGCATCGTTATACAGTCGTGCTGGCCATTTTGCTGTCAGTTAAGCTTGGATCTGGGTTTGGACGCGAGGTACCGAGGGTCTGTCAAGCAAGGCATTGGCGCGAATCCCTTGCTTCGTCCTTCCACACGCTCTTATCGTCTGCTAATCGGTCTCTGGAATGGCAGAGTGACTAAAATTACAAGAAGGCTGTACCATACGAAACCAATGTCTTGGTACCATTCCGAACAATAAGAAACCAGATCAAAAGTCGGCTGCCTCCATGATACGAATGAACACACGACACGGAGTAGTCTGTGTAGCTGCCACGCTGGTCGCACTGTATTACTTCTCTTACGTCCTCTCCTCATCCCACAACCTCTCATACTTCGCCTTGACAGATGGGTCCACTCCAGCGCCTGTAGCTCTGACCCAGTTCCGGAAACACTGGCTGCAGACTCAACTGCTTGATTCAGAAGACCTTGGGTCAATTCGAGAGTACTGCTCGCAACAGACATGGCACCCAAGCTTGATATTTGACCTGCCAGGCTCCAGCGGAGGCGTGGGCAATGTGCGCCAGCAAATACTTGACTTTATCTTCTTCGCCATCGAGGCCGGCGCAAGCTCCATTATTCTCCCCAGCATAGCGTTGCGCGTGGAAGATCACTTAGCCGATCTCACGGGCGGTGGTCGTGCCAATTTCACGTACATGTTCGACGAAGACTTCTTCCGCTCTCACATGCGAGCGGCGTGCCCACAGATCAGGATATACTCCCCAACGGACATTGCATTGGAGCAGGCGATTCGAGTGCCTTACCGATACCAACCGACAGTTCCCAACCGGCGCGAAGTTGACAAAGATACGTGGGTAGCTGCAACTCTCTCCTGGCTGCGACATCGAACCGCCATCGACTCATCCGTCTCCACCATCGTCGCCCTCGAAGCCACGCTATGGGAAATCAACACCCGCTCACATCTCCCCGACGGCTTCCGTCGCAACTTCGGTCAAGCTCTTCGCGTCCATCCCGATATCCGCCAATTCGCTGCTGTTGCCATGTCGGAGCTTACCTCTGATCGGTACAACATCTCGCTTGATCCCACAGATCACATCCATCCCCGCGCCTTCTACGGCGCTCATCTGCGTACAGAGTCAGACGCAGCGGCATCCGGCTATCTTTCAACTGATCCTGGTATAAACCCTGAAGATACCGAATACCCAGCGAACTGGACCGTTCAGACAGACGTATATTTGAAACAGGCGATGACCTATGGTCTCTCAACCATTTTCGCCGCCTCTGGTGATGCATATGAGCTTGAACGCTTCCGTACCAAAGGGGCAGAGCATGATCCACCTATTTCCATTGTCACGAAATGGGACCTTCTTTCCGCGGAGGACTCCAAAGCTCTCAAGGAGCTGCACTGGGACCAGCAGGCGTTGGTGGATTTGGAAGTTCTTAAGAAGTGCTCCGTCTTTGGAGGATATGCGAAGAGCAGCTTTGCGTGGTACATTGCTGTAGCTCGAACTGAGTTGATGGCAGAGAAGAGGGCTAGCGGTGTCACTACTGCTATGGACGCGTGGAACGCACCGAAGTGGGGAGATGGCCGAGTGACTTTCGATAACGGGATGAATATGTTGTTTGGGAGGTGTGCGACTATAGAGCATAGGGTCTTTGCTGGAGTCTGGCCTTGAAAGACAGTCTTAGGTGTACAAGTCGCAGATCGAACTCTCGGGAATGAGAGCAGCTCTCATATTGGACTTCCCCTCCTGCTTTCCGACCCCCTTCAGAATTGGATCTAGCAGACGAGTCAAATCTTAGAGCGACATCGGATGACAGTGCGTAGGTGGAGTGATGTAAGGTGTTCGAAACCCGCCAGACGAGCAACTCGGCTGGAATGAAGCCTTCTCACGCCCCAAAGGAGTCAGTACGTCAAAAGAGCGCTTGTGTAATAGGTTTCCAACTCCTTAAGGTTCATTTTGATAGGACAGGCGAAATACAGCAGGTTCGCTCCCGGGAGGATTCGACTCCGATGCGTTCAGATGCTGTATTCCATCTCCTCGTTATGACTTATGCGCGGTGGAGGGCGATGCTTCATCTCTTGTGATGTGCGTTTTCTGAGGCGGCGCTGGTCGTTTCCGGGAATGAGGTTCTTCATGTCGTGGTATTTGGCGAGCCATTGTCGAGGTCTGTGAAATTTGCACCTTACGCGCAACCCTAAAGTTTAGGGTTGGGGTAGGAGATCATGACTGTAGTTGGGACAGAATGTTCCTGAGAAGGACCTATTCATTGTTCAATCAATTTGTTAGTGATGTCGCGGACATATCTTACGATACCTGAGGTTGTCTGGGGTTCTTTGGTCGTCATGCGGGTTGTATCAATGTAGAAATCGCTTGATGTAGTATTTCGGCGTGCAGTTCACCTTCTAGACTACCGCGACACTTCCATGGAGCGGTGGGTCACATGCAGCGACAACCTTCGAAGGCTGACCATTCAATGCATCACTTGTATACGTGGGTATACATGTGCCGTCTATCCACATTTTCAACACATGCCGTTGATGTACATATTTACAACCTGGCCCTCTCGTTCGGCCCCAACCCCTCCTCATCAACAACACCCCGAGCAATCCCCCTGGAGATTCCCATGCAGGTGATCATGGGGTTGACTCCACTAGCACTTGGGAACACACTCGTATCCGCCACATACAAACCCTCAGTTCCCCAAACCCTCCCTCTATAATCGACCACAGAATTCAACTTCTGGCTTCCCATCCGGCAGGTTCCCATCTGGTGAGCCGAGAAGAACCCGCAGTCTGGCGAAGGCAGGCCTCTCTTCTTCAACTTCTCCACCCACTCGCGGAATGCAACATCAGTAATGGACGGCGCATTCACACCCGTCACAACAACGTTCGACGCCGGCGAGGAAGCAGGTCGAACGAAGGGTTCCACGCCAGGAATCGCAGTGTGAATTTCCCTCGCACCTTCAACATACATAATCTCCGCAAGCCCAACAACACCCGCGAGGATATGTGCTTTGTCGTATGTGCTCGGGGTATAAGCAATACGTGCGCGACCATCAACTGGGTCTGGGTACACTCTGCCGCCATAGCGATCGCGGGTTAGAGATATGTATCCTGTCATCCGGCGCATCTTGATCGCAAGCTCCTTGAAATGCAAGCCTCCAACCCAAGGGAAGAGAGGGAGAAAAGAGGAAGGCATCATGGTCGTGGCTTCCAACTTCGGTCCATAACCTGACTGATCCATATTCTCAAATTCGTTCACCACAGAGGTGAGGATGGCACCCTCCCACGGTCGAACATCTTCATCCCAGACTGCCGCCAGGAAAGAGACCGGGTGAAGATGGAGATGGCGTCCGATATGGCGATTTTTCAATCCGGACCTCTTCAACAGAATCGGCGTGTAAACCGAGCCACCAGATATTATAGTCCTCCTCGCCTTGATGATAACCTGCCGCTTGGTGCGATCCGTCCCAGCAATACCACCAACACCATCTCGTGAGGTCCACACACCTCTCACACCAGTCGCCTTGCGGTCACCACCCTTGCTGTTAGCATCATCGAACAGTATCTCCTCAACGTTGAAACCCTCCATAAAGTTGGCACCCGCTCGAGCGGCATCAGGTAAAAAGGTCACAACAGGCCCCTTCTTTGCACAAGTCCTACAGCCCCTCGTGCAATACCCATCGTTATGAACCTCACCACCAGTGTTCTGAGCAACGGGCTTTGCAGCCCAGCCCAGCTTCCTGGCACCCTCCAGCAGCACGGTATTCGCCTTGTTGTGCTCCACATTCTTCAGACTTACGCCCATCCTCTCACAAACTGCATCCAAGTCGGCCTGGAATCCTGATCCCGCGAAATGTTTGAGACCAAACTTTTCAGCCCACTCGCGTCGCACATAACCTTGCGGCTGAAGCGATGCGCTCCAATTGATTGTCCCTCCACCTCCCCATGTCTGTCCCGGAACAACAGTAATGCTAGCATCATCTGATATGTGACCACCGCCATTTCCAAAAAGAAGAATCGGTGCTTCAGCCTCACTCATGGGCAGATATTCAGGCGGCCAGTAGTACGACCTCTCCACGACAAGCACCTTTAATCCAGCCTCAGATAACGTCTTGGCCACAACAGCGCCACCGCAACCACTACCCACGATAACAACATCTGTTTCGATTATCTCCACCTCTGCAGGGGCAGCAGGTGGAATCTGCACGAAACGAAACTCGAACCCTGCGCCTGATGGGGCTGCATTGAAAGCTACTTTTGGGTGAGAAAGCAGGTGAGGCAGGGTTGGAGATGTCCTGAGCCAGAATAACCGGGCAAGACCAGTCAAACTTCGGTGCAGCTGCCGGAGAAGCGAGAGATGAGATACTGCCCAACCGAGAACTACTTGCTCCCGATCCCGAACGGGCAGAGCATCCAAGGTTGTCGTGTGGCCTGTGAGAAGGAGAGCACCGGCTCGTGTGCTGCATTGAACCTTGTCAGGTAATGTTCATCGTTCCATCTTCGCTTGTTGGGATGTGCTTGATTGATTCGAATGAAGTGGAGTTGATGATGCATCTTGTGGAGCTGTATCGCAGCACTACAACACTCGGAAATGGCTCGGTTGAAGACAAGGAAAAGAGGATACTTACTTCAACGCGTTCAAAATGAAGAGCAACCCGCTTCGTTCGGTCTCATTCATGTATTCGGAGATGAATCTGAAGATGTGCTGTTGAAACTCGGCATCGGCTGTCGCGCTTTCGGCAAGATAATCCCCAACGACCGAGCTGTCAGTGGTGATGGTACCCCCTGCAAGGTCCTGCACGAGCTTTGCGGAGGCGTTCAACACGTGTGGACGGACTGGCAACTGTAACAGACGATTCCCCCCCACCCGGCAGACCGATGGCACAACAGTATTGGCTATCGCGGAGAAAATACCCCATTGCGCAGAAGTCAAGGTAGAATCCGGTGGTGGTGGCAGCAAGGTTGGGGTCTGTTCGATGGACATTTTCCAATACTTCGTTATCGTATTAAATTGGCCAGGGTGTCCTCAGTAGGAGGTATCGGACAGGTGCAGTTCAGGAGAAGTCGGAACCAGATACACGCCACTGTCATGCGTTGCGATTCGGATCCAGGGCGTGGCGTCTGTTGTAGACCTGCTGCTGCTACTGCTGCTGTGGTCAAATGTCACCGCCACTGCATGTAAGAGAGGCGATTCTGAAGCGATTGATGGAGAATAAGCCTTGGCGTGGTAAGAGTCGCATTGCACTGCTGGGTGCAGATGTCTTTTAGCCGCTCGCGAGCAGCGAAAGAGCCGAGGAAGTTCGCCTTTACAACCAGACAAGGCATGGCGGAGGAACCCTGATCCTGGCGCGTGCCCGCTTTGCACACCGTATCGACTCGCGTATAAGGCCATGCTCAGTTACAAGGCCCCCCCACGTACAAGGCCCCCCCTAGCCAAAAGCGGATTTAGCATATAAGAATTCGGCTATACGGCCACCCCTAAGTAGAGGCTTTAGTATATAGGTAACGTCGAATTTTAGACTAAATCTAGGGTCTAGTACTATACCTTAAAAACCCTAATATTTGTCCCTATATAGCGTAACAACTACACGTCTAATAGAGTTACTTTCTAGCTAGTATTGTTCGTAATAATAAGGTAAGTATATATATATTTATATATATT
>KZ109493.1:13216-26443 GCA_002116395.1 Ramularia endophylla | reverse complement strand
CAACGACTTCGGTCGTATATTAGCGATAATCTACTTACTAGTATAGGTATATCGAGAGAAAAGATTAATAACAATATCGATTATTAGAGCATAATTAGCGGGAAGATTAGAGCGTTCTATAATGCTCTAGGTAGGAGTAGATGCCTATTCTTTGTTTAGGAGCAACTATCGCTAGCCTTATTAGTAGTAGACACGCCTCTTACTATTTAACTTAGAGGCTAACATATAATAGTTTACGGGATCAATATAGTAAGAACAAGCATTATCGACAGCTTACTATATAGCATCTAATTGACATCGGCATGCGACGGCGTATTAAGGAGTCTAGGTTAAATTAACTCGGGAGGCAGATTATAGAGGAGACGACCCGTAAGTTCCGTAGAGATCTATAAGAGTTTGTTTTACGATGCCGCCGGGTTAACGGAGGGAAGGGATCCTAAAATGAAAATTAAGTTGTTATTTTTCGCGTGTTGATTAGGCAACACCCGACTTCTTAATCGAAGTTAAAACTAGAACTACTTAGCGTTAATCTAGGAACTTTAGCTTTATTTCCTTCCTTTCCCTTTCTAGCCTATAACTTTTAAAATCTAGCGTATACCTCGACCTAGTTCCTCGACTATACTCCTCCTAGACTTAGAGACGATAGGAAGAATAGATATGCTAGCTGTCTGACCTTACGTATATATACTATACGGCTCTTAGCTATAGCCCTCGTAAGAAACCCTAAGGAGGCTCGTATGTTTCTATTACTACTACCGCGAGATGCCTACGGAGTTACTAACTAACTACCTATTAAATCCGACCTCTATCGGGCTATTAGGATCTTATATAGTTCGTAGCTGTTTGTAGCTCTACGCGTTACCGCCTAAGGCGGGCCGGGTACATACTACGTTCCTATCGAACTAGTCTCTAGATCTAGCAATTAGGCGGCTATTAATAGGACTAGCTTTATACTAGGTATAGAACGATGAGGCATAGCTTACTCTTAGACGGTTATAGTACTCGGACGGCCTTTTGTAGCCTATAACGGCTAGATTAACGGTATACTATAAACAAAGAACGTACGTAACTATAAGAGTAGGATATATAGGTTTTAGGACATATAGATCTCTACTAGTAGAGGGGCCAAGCCGCTACGATCTTATATAGTCCGCTAGCTCTACGAGCCTAGCTTTACTAGCTTTATATCTACTACGACAATAACTTCTTCTCTTACGCTTTCGCTATTATAAGTATCGCTACCTTAGACGCCTCGGACCTATTATTTCGGGCCTACGGTATACCTTCTTATATTTTCTATGTTCTAAGGCTCCTAGCGGACGATAACGATCCCTCCTATAATCGTAACCTAATCCCGAACGGCAAACTACTTAGCTTAGAAAACAAAATATGTCTAGTAGGGCTTATAAGATACCGGGGACGAAATTATTATAGTTTGAAATATAGACCTACCGTAGGCGTCTTATAGAAAGTATCGCCTTATATTAAGGACTACCTAAGCGGTATAAAGAACGATAATAATACGCTTCTCGATAAGCTCTAGGATCTCGTCGAAGGCCTTCGCTATCTTATATACTTATATAACGAACGCTCGAAGACCTTCCGAGACGCTTCTTATCTCGTAAAGATGTAGTTCGATGCTTATTAGAGATATTATACATCTTAATAGGCCGATAGTGTCGTAAGTTACTTTAACTATTTCTTTATTAACTTTAACTAATTATCGCGAAAGCTCGTAGCTTTAAACTCTATCGGAGGACAGTATAAGTATAGAAATATAACGAAAGAGACATATAATAGCCGTAGCTATAATTTCCTACCTCTAGTTCCTACCTCCGACGGTAGCGAGCCCGCGTACGGACCGTTTTAATAGTTATACCTTATAAACTACTAAAAGCTTCTAACTATTCGTCCTACTCCTAAAGGCGTAGACCCTATAGATAGAAATTTATAGTAATATTACTATGCCGCTAGTAGCTTAAGGCTCTCTACTCTACGTTCTATATAGGAGCAAAACGCCTATTAATACCTCCTCTAAGATATATAGTATAGTAAGCACTAAGAGGTAACGGCTCTATTTCCTATACCTATAAGCAATGCTAGGTACGCACTTCCGCCTTAGGATAGATATAGTAACTAGAAGCTACTTAAAGAACAGATAGGCGTGTATAGGGACTTCGAGAAGGTTAGTACCGAAGTAAGTATACTAATAACTTTACTAATGTCTCTAAAAGCTACTAAATCCTTCTTAGGTTCTAGGGCCTAAGAAGGCCGCTTGCTTAGCTTATTAGCGCGCGCATTATACTTATAGTAAGTCAATCGCTATACTCCCGGAAGTAGATTATTAAGCTGATTGTTAAAGGGGATAAGCGTCCGTATATTAGATGTATTAGACGCGGTCTCTAGGACTAATGCTATATTAGCCTTAGTAAGAAGGCAAAGTATCTTTACGACGCTCCGGCCGAAGCACTTATACCCGGCTTTCCTAATAATTAGGCGATAAATCGACTATAGAGTATGTAAGAAGTACTAGCTTCATCGAGTAGTATGTTGCCGCTAGCGTATATAAGTAGGTAGGACGAGCAATTTAGCCTACCGTTACTAGATATACGTACCTCCGCGGTTAAAGTAGGTACATAAACTAACATCGTTAGCTTCCCTCGACGTACTATAGAGTTAAACCGTAACTTGCTAAGTTGTCTCCTCCTCCTACTTTCTACGGGGAGCTACTATAGCTAAAGCCCGCGACATACGCCCGTAATAGAGTACGCGCGCTTCGTACGCTAAACTAATAAGTACTATCGTTTTCTTAACTAGCCGCGCTTCCTTATATAGACATACTAGACGCCGACGACTATAATAGTTACCCGCGCGACTATTAGTGTAGCACCTATAGTAACAGCTACTTACCCGCCGAGCTAGTAGTAGAATGTATAACCTAGTCGACTACTATAGACCTTAACATCGGTACTCTAATACCGATAACTCTAGGGGAATCGTAGATAGCCTACGGGGTAGAGACGTAGAACTAGAGTTTTATAGCTAACGTCTATAAAACTCCCGAGGCTCTACTACGTATACGGAACCCCTAGGATTAGAGGTCTAGCTTAGGGGATGTACCTAGGGTAAATACTAGCAACGTAATACGGATTTCTAACGTTCCTATAATTCTAACTATCGTACCGAGCGAAACTCCGAAGGTACTAGCCGACGGCTTCCTATTAAAGCTACTATCCTAGGGGGAACCTTAGAATATAGACATTAAGATGTAATACTAGTTAGCTTAAATCATAGATACCGAGATCGGGTCGTTTATAAACTAGGAAGAGATATAACTCTACTTAGCCTAGAGTATAGACGTCGATCCCCTTACCCTATTGCCCGTAGATACGGGGTAGGAGTATACTAGTAACGGAGACGAGATATAAGATCTATTTTTCGATACCTCTTACGATTCGGATAGCCGTCCGAGCATCTCTACGGATTATACTATATTAGAGTCCGAGACTTAGGAGATGTTAGGTCTACCCGAGAATTTAGATTACGAGTATATCATCCTTAACGACGACTTAGCTCTTACTAACTCGTTCTTCTACGATGCGTTCGTAAACCCCCGACTTAAATAAGAGAATCTTCTACGCGAACGAGCTAGGGCGGCGGAAGGTCCTTATAGCTTAGTAGATCTTATATAGATGCGCCGGACTATATACATTATATTGCTATATATAGCGTATAGAATTAAGTCGTTGTTTCGCGTTTTAGGCGACGCCTCCTATCCTCTATCTCCTCCCGAGGTCCTAATAGACCCTAACTACGAGTTAGTGCCTAAGGTATAGTCCCTATAAAACTTCTTAGTAGCGCGATGTTGACTCTATCTCTATTATCTACTCCTTTAGAAGATTCGTCTATCTATGTACTAACTCGTAGAGGGTTAGTTAACTATTACTAATTCGGTCCGCTAGACATCTATATACCGTACTTACCCGTATCTAAGAACGACCTATCGCCGATCGGGACAGAACGACCTTTATACTCGTCCGGTAGGTTGTTCCTAACGCTATTTACGAGAGAGATAACAGCTCGGATACGAACGCCGTTTAGTTAGAAGACTATCCCGTCTACTAATAGAGGTCCTTTAGCGTCGATATCGTCCCGCTATACTAGAGCCGTATTATAGCGGGCCGAATAAAGCTACAAGTTCGGAGCGGTATATAAGGTCCGAGCGTATAGATCATCATTATCCGAGACCGATTACGTATAGCTACGTATAAACACGTCTAGTAATTCTAGCGTTACTATAGACTTAACTTTACCTCGACATTATAATACGTTAACACTACGGAATTTAGGAACGGAAGGATAATACAAAGTCGCTAGTATACCCTATACGAATTGGTTAGTTAAATAGTAGGAGAAGGCTATAAGGTTTATAACAAATAGATAGCTAAAAAAGGTCTAAGCGTATACATTATAGCATCCGAGACAGTATATATCTACTACGTTACGATTAGGAAGGGAACTAGTACCGCGCTACCTTCGCCTTAGGCTAAACTTTATAGCCGGAGTATAGGACATTACAAAGAGCGTTTAAATGCTACGGGAGATATAGATTATAAATCTACGAAATACGTATAAGTCTATATACTATAAATCCTATCGCGGCTTAGGCTATTTACGTAGTAAGAGACTCTAGGAGCCGACATCTATGTTCTTACTACATCTACTTTACTTACCGATCTACGCGGACTTTACGACTAGCGCCCTCTTATATATAAGTCTTACCCTAGGTCCCGATCTTCGTCTAGCTACTAGTATACCGCCTTTGTCGAAATATAGCTATTATAGACGTATAAGGTTAAGCCGTAATACTTAAGTAGCGATGCTTCGACCCTCCCTATCTTAATCGTTCTAATTACTAAGTTTAAAACTTAGAAGAATTTACTTTAACTACGTACCTATTTAAAGTCGACATTATAGTAGTAAAGGTAAATCTAAACGCCTCGCCCGTATAATAGCTTTAGACGATCGCTTCTATTCTAGACGAGAGCTTTATCGATAAGTAAGCTAGGTTAGTAACCGCTAAGTACTAGATATATATAGCTATTACCTACGCGCGGCGCCTTAGCGACGAAATAATAGCGGTAGAGTTACGGAATACGCCTAGACTCGCCGTATCTCCTAAGCGAGGCCGTACCGAAGACGAAAACAGCGGCGACGAGCTAGAGGTAGGCTCGTATAGCTCGCCGGCTAAGAAGATACGCGTAGAAGAACTCCCGGACAAAGGCTATAATACACTACGACTAATCGCGAACCCGGATCCGGAGTGTATTACGGGTAAGTATATATACGATTAACCGTAGGATGTCTATAAATTTACGAAGATCGTCGTAATCTAAGAATTATTCGAGAAGGTAGCTACGCGATTAACCCTATAAGACATACTTAGCCTCGCGTACTCTTATAAAGAGATCTTTTCTAGAAGTTTCGGCTCCTACGTTCTCTAGAAATATACCGGACTACGTCCGGTAACGATTTCTACCGATAGTTCTTTCCGGTAGACCTTCCTACTATATACTATTAACGGCTATACGGGAATGATATAGGAATCGGTCCTCGCGAGCCGTATACTACAAACCCGGCTATACTAGTTTAACTTATAGGATCTAAGCTTCTTAACTAATATAGTAACGGATTAGCTCCTTACTATCGATATATAATTACTAACGCCCGATGTTAGCCTACTTATCCGCGATTTATAGATCGCTATTCTAGTAGTCCTATCCTTATAGGTCTATCCCGATTACTGCCCCCCGCCTAACCCTACGCTAGTATACGGGCGTATAAGCGGTATTACCTTTAGCGACCTGTTCGCCGTTATAGCCCTAACATCTACGGCATATAAGAACTATACGTACGCGCCTCGCTAGATATATAGTAAGGATAGCGCCGTAACACCGATTATTCGTTTCCGCCGCCTAGATACGCTTCCTACGCTATATACTACCGTATAAGAGCATCTATAGAGCGCTATCCGACTTAATAGGGAGCGCCTTACTTCCGAGGTACCTAACCTCGACGCCTACATTAAGGTAAAGTAGCGCGGTAAGCAAATATCTTCCTATCGCCTCCCTACCTCCGTAGCTAACATTTAATAGTCTAGGTGTTCTATACAATTAACCTATCGTACGAGTAGTTTAACATTCTTTAGTCTATTAAAGCTCGTCGATCTAAGTAAATAGACGCCTTTACTATCGTTATGTCTAACAAGTTAGAACGAGGCGAAGCTTATACTCGAACAACAATTGATTTAGGAGCTAATACTATAAAGATTCTTTAGGAGTTACGAGACTTAGCTAAAGATAGTAACAACAATAACGTAACTAATTAGACTACCGTAGTTATAGGTAACGGACGAACTTCTAACGACTAGATAGACGCCGTAATAGTAAAGTATAATCGGATAGGATAAAAGCAATGTTTATAATTAAATAGACGGCCTAGCGATAATGTACGATTAGATAGAACGAATAAAATGCTTATAATTAAATGAAAAGGCTAAAAACGAGTACGATTTATTAAAACGAACGAAATGCTTTCGATTAGATAGATAGCTTTATAATAGAGTATAGTTAAGTATAATAAAGAAAGAATTTACGGTTAATTAGATAGCCTAATAGTAGAGCGATAGGTACTAGTTTAACGACGTAATATTACGTTTCTATAGTTTCCTTACCGCTACGGTATTCTTATAGGGCGTAGGGCTTATTATACCCTTAGATCTCCGAGCTCTATATACGAAGTAAGTACATCATTCTCGTCTATACCGGTCGTTATCCTATCTCTCTAATATACTCCCTATATCGAATGTTCTAGATCTACGCGGAGCTTCCGACATATATAACGTCTAATAGGCATCGACGAGTCTATATACGCTATATGTCTTAGGCTCCGGCCTTAGTATAAAGAAAGTGTATCGGCTTTGTAATAGAACGGCTACTAAAAGGATAGTTAATTATAAGCTCCTAGCGTACTATTAACGGCTCTAGTTCCCTATACGCTGTTTACTCGCTCTTAAACGCTCCGGTAAACAGAACACCGAATTCTAAGTTTAAAACAAACTCGGCTTAAACATCGAAAGAATAGATATGTCTAGATTAACATATAAGTTAGGTACTAACGAAGTAGTCTATAAACGATCATTTTTAGACATAGACGTAACGCCCCTAAGTACTACTCTACGTAGGGCGGACATAAAAGTTTCTAAAGACTAAGCCTTACTACGCCCGGAAGACCCTAATTCCTACGAGCGGCTCTAAGCTTATGTTACGTTAACTCTAGCGGCGCTTAAAGGTACAAACGAGCTTAAGTAGTAGTAGGTAGTAGCTAGACTACTTAAAACGGCTAAACAAGGTAAGGCATTTATAGACATTATCGGTTACGCGGTTAGTTAGCTTGTTAACGACTCTCTAAAACTAAAGGAGTTTCTTAAACAAAGCCCTATAAGCTTTATAGCGACCTATAATAGCGTTACGAAAGGAGCTACTAAAGAGCGTAATCGACGGGTAGTAAAGTATAAGAAGATCGAAGTATAGTAGCCTAGAGAAACGTTATACCGGTATATTATTCGAGCCGCTATTAGCGTCCTAGACCGTTTATACACGCTAGTAAGGGATAGTAAACCTCTACTTCTCGTTAAAGTATATCTAAACTTCTATATACTAGACCGCCTAGATTTATAGAGACAAAAAGCTCGAGCTAGTAAATATCTAGCTTATAAAATGTACGACTTCGTAGTCTATTAGTCTGACCTTAACAACTACGGCTATAAACGTCTTATACGAGACCGCGTTCTGTTCCTAGCTAGATACGATCTAAAGGACGACTTCGATTAGTTGCTATTAGGTATCGGAGTAGACAATATTATTTATAAGAGATTAAACGGTTATTAGGAGTTTATAAACCTCGAAGAATGGCTCTATACTACTATAGGGAGCGTACCTAACGATCGAAAGCGATAACATATAGTAGCCTCGTACTAGTTTAACGATGTAGGGGACGAGCCCCTAAAGAAAAAGCCGAAGAAAGAGCTATCGAGTAATAAAGGCCGCTCGTCGAGTAAGAAGTAGTCAGCTCGCTAGCTAGAAAACAACGAGTAGAATAAGCCTAAGGGTAAAGCATAGCCCTTTAATAAAGATATCCTTAGCGGCGAGACTTATGCTAATAGTAAAGGTAGGCTAGGCGGCTTTCTAGACGAGGAGACAACCTAAAGAGATGCTAGTAAAGGCGAGAGTTCGGAGGCTAGAGACATTAGTAACGGTAGTACCGCTAATAGACACTCGACTCTTACTAGAAGTTCGGGGTAGGTTAATGTACCTATATAGTCCGTCGACGAAATAAGCGATAACAACTTAATTAATATAGTAGCCGGTAAAGGTCCTATTACTAAAGAAGACTATTTATCGTTAGTACTCCGGGAAGTAGAAGCTACGCTCGCGAACGTAAGATTAGAGATTAAATCGCTAATAGTCGAGCTTATTCTAACGAAGAAACGCGCTAAGCCTACGCTATATAATACTACTATAAGGAATTAGCTTAAAAGAACCCCCTAGGTAACGCTATAGGTCCTAGTAGAACGAAGCTTAGATAACCTAGGTACTACTAAAGAGGATTCCTAGCTATACCTTTACTATTCTTCTATAATCCCGGAAGACTCTAAAAGATACGACCTAGATCGCCCGTATATGCTAGTTAGCGCTAACGTATAGTAGGACGCGTTCGAGGTTTTTCGCGATCGACTCTACGAGTATCCGATAGACTCGAACTTTAAAGTAAACTAGCCTAGTACGACAACAAACCCTATATAGTCTACGATAATAGTAAGTTAGTTTATCGATCGTCTAGTAGGCGCTCTAGGGGGAGACCTTAAACAGATCTTTAGTACCTATAGAATATTAGATATTATCGACGCCCGGAAGCTAGAGTTCTTACGTTAGCCTAGTACGAGACTCCTTTATATTATAGATAGGTTCTCGGAGGCCCGAGCGATAGTATCTAATTTAAAATTTTCTCCTTACGGACTTATAGCGAGCTACTCTTTTAGCGGTAGAGGATCGTATACTATCGAAGATAGACCTTATATCGGCGCTCGCTAGCTACGTTATCTTTCTAGAGTAATACTAGTACTTTTAGTAGTTAACATTAGTAAAGAAGAGAAGTAGGACTTCTATATAAAGGGTAGGTTATAGAAGCTAGTATCGACTATATCTATGTATCTTCTCGCCCTCGGTATCGGCTCGGAGTTGGTTCTTCTTAACGACAATACCGTTCTATACGCGTAGATTCCTCTAAAAAACAGTTTATAGGACGGAGGAATTTTCTAGAGGAAACGTTAGTTCCTCTCTATTCTTCGCTACTTAAAAACACTTAGAGAAAAGAATAACTAGGCGACTAGCGTACGTACCGATCGACGCTACCTAACGTAGGAAGCTATAATAAGCTTATAATAGTACTGTCGGTAATGTATTAAGAACGACACCTAGCGCGAGCTCTCTAATAGTAACATAACCCTTAAAAGCTTTAAAGTCGCGGTTTAGGAAGCTAATCCCGCTAGTTAGGCGACCGTATAAGATAGTTAGAGGTGGTTCTAGATATATTTAGCGGAGTAGCTCCTCGAGAGAACATACTAATAAGTAACGTCGTTATAGCATAGTAAGAGAAGCTATAGAGGAGTAGGAGAAGAAGAAATTAGAACAACAATAAGAGATCGTATAATAAAGCCGCCGTATAAGATAACATCATTTATGTTATATATCGGCATAAGGCGAGAACTTCTAGACAACCTAGCAATAGCGTAGACTTATCTAAATATAATAGCTTATTAACCCTCCTTAGTCGATACACGAATCTCGTTGTTCTAATTTCTTCTTCTCCTACTCCTCTATAGCTTCTCTTACTATGTTATAACGACGTTGCTTATTAGTATGTTCTCTCGAGGAGCTACTCCGCTAAATGCATCTAGAACTACCTCTAACTAAGGAGGGTTAATAAGCTGTTATGTTTAGATAAGTCTACGCTATTACTAGGTTGTCTAGAAGTTCTCGCCTTATACCGATATATAACATAAATAATGTTATCTTATACGGCGGCTTTATTATACGATCTCTTGTTTCTCGAAGGTAAAGCTTATAGTACTACGAAACTAGGTTAGCTTCTTATTCTCCGCTTAAAGGTATAGAGCATTATACCTTTATTAGAGGTAGGTATAGTAGTAGTAGTCGTAGAACTACCTATAGTATATTACGTACTAATAGTACCCGTAAAGATCTTAATAGCCTAGTACTAGTATTTAGTAGGCTCTTAGGTAAGTACTATAACGTCTTTCTTTCGGAATACATTTACGGTACTAGTTAAATTATCGGCCTATAATAAAAGAGATAGATATTATTAGTTTCTCCCTCTTCTTCTTTATTCCCCGCTTTTGCTTCGAGTAAGGACTATAGATCTATACTATATTATCGGCGTCCTTACTCGAAGAATAAGTAGCGAGGATATAGTTGTCGTATTCTTCTAGGGAGATAATCCGCTTACGTATCTTCCTTCCGTACTTTATAGTAAGGCGAGATAGGCCTATAGGCTCGAAAGGGACGTTAGGAGTTCTAGTCTTAATAAACTTACGCTAACTAGAAGTAGAGCTAGCCTTATCGCCGTCGTCTTCGTCGTACGGGCGCTTACTTTTGCCCTTTTCGTAGCTAGTATTATGCGACGATAAGAACGTATCGGGAAATTCGCTATAAGTATACAAATTACGTTTAGATCTCTACTCTTAGCGCCGAGGATCCGTAGACTAAGGGTAGCGGTAGCGAAGAGTAGGGAACGCCTACGAATAAACTACGGTAGTCCGGTAAATTAAGGGTAGACGTAAGGGGGATAGGATATACTAGCCTTTATCTATAGGTTTAGCCGGTAGCTACGATAGCCTAGTAGTGTCGGGATAGTATATATAAAAGAGGAGGGTTCTTAATTAGTGTTTAGAATAATAGGATAAGTTATTAACTCGGACCTAGGACGGTGTCGATATCTTTAACAAGCTACTAGAAGGTATCGGCTCCGTCTATAGAGAAAAGTAGTAAGTTTAGCGTATCTTTTCTTATAATTAGTAAGGATACTACTCTAGGGAGTCTATAGCGGGTTACGGAATGAACATCTTAGATATTTGTAAGCTCCTAGCCTAGGCACGATAGTCTCGTTTAGTTCCGAATTCCCGTCTCGTAAGGCTTCTTAACCGGGATATATATATAAATCCTATATCCTATCTAGTAAGGCTTCTTAACCGGGACGTATATATAAGTCCTACATCCTAAGTAGCCCTAGCTAGAGTCGGGTTAGTCCTAGGCGCCCGTAGGGTAATAGTACTATCCTATACCGCTTGTCTAGGTTATAGTCCTATAAGCCTCTCCTTTAGACTCTATACTCTCTTATTAATCTTTTCGACAAGCCTCTTTCGTTTACTTAGAGTTACCTATTTCTTCTCTAATAGCAACATATATAAAGTCTCTAACAGATTAGTACTAGCATTAAGCGGGTCCTCCGGTAGATTATCTTAGCGCCTCTCCTTAGGAATATATATAAAATATATCCTGTTTTCCCGTCCCTCCGTAAGTATTAAAATAGAAAGTACTAAAATTTGTCGCTTAATCTATATTTCGGGTTACCTTTAAGATACTACTAACGATAGTAACATACTAGAGACGGAGGTCGTAGAGAGCGTAAAACCCCGGCCTATAGTCTACGATTACCTAGTAGAGTAGGTAGTAAAGCGCGACGGTAGAGGATAAGGTAGTCTTGTTACTAGCGGCGTTAAAAGGTAGTAGTAGTAGAGGGTATAGTTAGTCTTAGTTTTTTGAAGTAACGTATAGTTAATGTTTAAGTACCGTCTAGCTTCCGAATGTACGCTTAGCTTAAGAAACAGTTTATTAACAACTGCTAAAGGAATAAGAATAGCAAAAATTAAGTTTAAACGCGAAAGACTTACTAGTAAATCATTAAAGTAGGGGTATCGCTATAGCGACGCTACTTCGGGATCTACTAAAGCTACTATATAAAATGTCGGCGCGTAATAGAAGTAATAAATAACATTAGTCTCTCTCTCCTTCTCTACGTCTCCGGCTTAAGCTTCGAATAAAGACTATAAGAGGATGCTACTATTTCGGCGTTATAAAAGACTAGTACTTATACTAAGCCTTCTTACCGACCTATTACCTCTAGAGTTCGTCTAGAAAGCGACAACGCCATAATTCTTTTAGGTTGTTTATATAAAAAAGGAAGGTAAGTTGTTAGTTTATATATATAAAAGGAAGACAAATTGTTAGTTATGTTTATATATATAAAAATAGAAGACAAGCTGTTAGTTTATGTATATAAAAAAGGAAGACAAGTTGTTAGTTTATAGGTATAAGAAGGAAAAAAGCAAAGGAGAAAGAAGAGTAGATACAAGAAGGAAGAGGATATATAGTAGTATAGGAAAAGGAGGAAGAGTAGGAAGTAGAGAAGAGATAGCTCGGGCGGTGTATATAGATAAGGTAACGTAGAAACCTACCTTATATTCTATATTATTTACCGCTTTTTAAAGCCGGGGTTCCCGAAGAAGTCCCGCCTTTGCGTTCTCGTATAAGTAGCATCCGAAGGTATAATTTATTATAAGAGGAGAGTATAACGAAGGCTTTATAGGAATGCTATCTTCTAAAATCTGTTATATCGTAGCTAAAAAGTCCGTTCTTAGACTCTTAGTCCTACGATCGAGAGTGTTTACCGCTCCCTATCGTTTATCCCCTTTAAAGTAGCGTTAATTCTTACTTCTACGAATTGCGATAGCTTCGTATAGATAGGCTATTAGCGGCCGGTAAACGGCGCCGGCACTAGCGGTAAAATTATATAGGAACGTATAATTTTATTAGACGTTAGGACCGGATATACTCGATTCTCGAAGTACTATTAAGACCTTATCGATTAATTATAAAAGTTAGGGTTCTGCTAAGAAGTAATCGAGAAGTAAAGAGTACAAATAAAGAATAATTAGGGGTATAAAGCCGTCTCTAGTCCCTCCCGTTAGTTATATAACTTAATCTTCCTAATTAGACCTATCGAATAATAAGAGGCTATTCCTACTAGGTTTGTCTAAGATCGCCGCTATAATCTACTACGGAGCTACCTGTTTTATAAAAGTGCGTA
>KZ109493.1:0-12767 GCA_002116395.1 Ramularia endophylla | reverse complement strand
ACGGGGCATTCGCTAACGACGGTAGTTAGTATAGGGTTAGGTAGCCTTAAGCCGTCTAACCGTAAGGCTACTAAAGCCGATAGTGATCGTCCTATATAGGTGCCTAATAAGGCAGAGTCGGGTAGCTTAGTAGTACGTTCGTTCTAGCGGTCGGCTACTATTAGGTAGTAGTAGGGCTCGGCTACGAGAGCTACGAGGGCTATAGTTATAAGGGCGGCGCCTATAGACCGGTAGTATACGGGTATACGGGAGTAGCTAGGAGTAGCTACCGACTAGGGCCGGCTATAGGTAGTAGATTCGAACGTATAGTAGATTACGCTTGTCGTAGTTACTAGTAGCGAAGATCGAGCTAGGAGATATACTAATAGAATAACTTAAGAAATTTCCCGAAGGATGTCGAAATTATCGGGAATATAATTCTACTAGTAGCGGACTTAACTTCGGCTCGAAATAGGCCTCTAGTAAAGGTATAACTAAAGAGGGAGTCGATTGCTCGGTATACTTCGGTCTTGTCGGGGTAATTAGTACCTCTAGCTACTAAATATACTTAACTAGCCCGTAAGTAATAGGCCTTTAGGTCCTCGTCTTAGTCCTACTATAGGTATAACGCTAAATATATAGCTCTACCTCTTATTACGCCGGGGAGCTCTAAGGCTAGGATAGCTATTACTTCGATCCGCGCTTAACGTATAACTTATAAAAGTAGTCGAAAGAAGAGAGACGTAGTAGCCGATAGAGATACGGGAAGGAGGCGGAAGCGGTGTTTATCGACCTCTAAGACATTCTACGGTAACCTTTAATTACGGGCTACCGCGTAGAGTATAATAGTAGCGTTCCGGTAATATACATCGAGACTCTAGTTAAGCTTCTAATAAACATAATATCGAATAGGTAGCCTCTCCGGGGAGATAGAAACAAGCGGTAAAGCAAAGAGGAAGAAGCTATTACATCTAGAGCTTTACTAATTTTGTCGCGCTTATTAGCGCCCGAATACGGGAAATAGGCGTTATTATATATAGCGGTATTGTTTTAGGGTCGAGAATTATTACTAGTAAGGTATAGTACTATATAGAAACGGTAGATACGGATAGTATAGAATACCTTAAGGTACCGCTATACTTACCGACTATACCGATATATAGTATCGATCGCTTATATAGTTTTAAATAAAGACCGACACTAATATAGGAAATCAATAATGTATTCTTATAGACTTAAGCATTTCTGTTAGCTACGGGTAGAGACGTTGCTCGAAATATCCCCCTATTACGGTACTTATTAGATCTATAGCCTCTTTAGAGTTATAATATAGTCGAAACTTTACGTAGCGTCTTTTTACTTCTATCGTCTTTACGCACTTTACGCACATTTCCGTACGAGTAAGCAATAAACGAGACATAACTCTACCGTAAATAATAGAGAAGTAAGTACTTTAGGGTAGTAGTAAGAGTTAAAAACAAAAGGTAGAGACAGATAGATATTATAAAGCGTAGGAAGCACGTAACATTAGTAGTAGTATAACGCGAGAGATCTCGAGGAACAACGTAGTAGCTAGCGTTCTATTCGGTAGATACATTACTTACGTTACCTCTACGACGATAATAATAAGTACGTAGAATTTCTCTTAGAAGTATAGCTTAACCGCGATCTTAGCCGAACGCTATCTCCGCCTATATACGATTTCTAGTAAGATCGAAACCGCCGAGAGAAGCAACCTATAACGCCGTTACGTCTACTTATCGCTAAGAACTAGCTAGCAACCTTATTGCCTTTTATATAAGATACGTAGTACTACCGCTCCTTAGTTTAACTACCTTGTTTAACTCTAGTTATAGCTAAGCATAGACTCCGCTAGTTACCTGTTTTGTTACGCTCTTAGGCTACTTAGCGTACTACTTAAGCTAGCGACCTACTAAGCGACAGCGCATCTAAGAATAAGAGCTAATAGGTAGTAAGACGAAGGAAGGACTTAGGTACCTTAGTACATAACTATATAGGTAGGGAAAGACGTACGGAAGTAGATAGATATATATACGCTATAGAATTCTTATTAAACATTAAAGGAGTTCTCTACGCTCTTATTAGCTTACGCTACAACGCTAAGCACACCGGTAAACGCATTTTCTTAGACTATAGGAGCCGTTTCCGTAACTCTTAGAACTATACTTCTATGTCTAAAACTACGCCGTCCCTATCTAACTAAACACTATCGGCTACACTATTAAACCGTAACATCTTAATAACAAATTATAAGTAGCGGTTCTTAAACCCTTTAGTAAAGGCTTCCGATATAAACACAAAAGGCTATTAGCGTTACTATCCCCGACATCTTAGTACTAGTAGTAAAGATAGACTATTTCCTCGGTACTCTTAGGATACATTAACGTATAACTACGTAATACTAGTAGTACTTTACAAATCTTAGAATATTTAGTTTACTAATATGTCTTTACTAACTCCCCTTAAGCACCGTAGCACTTTAGCATTAATACTAAGTACGTAATAGCATTCCCCTTAGTTCCGTAGTAAGCGTATCTTATTATATACGTTATATTACAACGTACGATCGATATTAGAGTAGACCTTTACCTAGAGTAGAGTACTAAGTAGCGGTGACCGTCGAAAAGGAGGTCTTAATATTTACTTAGAGTAGAGTACTAAGTAGTAGTAGCCGTCGAGGACGAGATTTTAATAGCTAGGGAGTAGGAAACGGAGGAGCGGAGAAGCATCCTAATACGGCCTAGTAGGTTGCTAAGATAGCGTTGTATTTATCTTATCTTCTATAGATACTATATATACTACCTTTAATATACCGCTCTTAACTTATTGTCTTTACGTATAGCATTAGCCTAACGCTACCGCGAGAACGCTTAAACTAACATTTATAATTAATCTCCGATAATGTTTAAGCTTAAACTAGAACGATTACGTAGTAATTAAGTAACACTTTTATATAATGTCCCTTATATATTATCTAGTAGTTTAGCGTTCGGCGGTCTCTTTCTCGCGGATATTTAATCTCTATTACTAGGCGTAGGCATATTCTACTAATTACGACTACCGCTATAGATAGAAGGTCCTACAAAACCGGCATCGGTCGAATGCCTAGCTCTAGCTATACTCGGTTACGAATTAATAAAGCGAAACTTTAGATCTCTAGGCCGAAAGTTATAGGCTATAACGTATATAGAAAACATAATAAAGGAACATCCTAAGCGTATTCTACGCTTAGGGAGCTCGCGAAGGGGCACGGCATAAGACTTCGTAACGCAAAATTAGTAGCCCGTAAAGAGTAAGCGACGATAGGTCGCCTAGTCTACTAATACTAGGCTAGTAGTCGTGTCTAATCGAGCTTCTATATAAGCCTATAAAAGCTTCGAGACGATATGCTTATTAGCGTCGGTAGAAAGGTCTACTTTACGCCTCGTATACTAGCTACTAAAGCCCGTAGAAGTAGGCGAGAAAGTCTACTAGAAGTAAACTACCGCTTTGTCCTTTTTAAGCGTATAGTTAGAAGGGTAGGCAATAATTTCCCGAACGCTAGTAAGTATAAGCTTATGTTTAATGTATACTATATAGAGAAGGCTTTTATACTTACGATCCGCTTTATTATAGGTAACGTATTGCTTCGGGATTACTATAGTAGCCTTCTACTCTTTAGCCTTATCATCCTCTTTAGAATCGAGTACTACGATAGCCGGAACGATCGTAAGGACCTTAGGCGAGGATCTAAGCTACGGCACGTTATAAATAGTACTATTGTTATTAAAGCGTTCGAACGGGGTTGAATTCCGGTATAGCACCTTTTATATAGGCGTCTATAGTAAGGGATCGAAGTAGGCAATCCCGTAACTCCTATAAAATTTGCCCTAATAAAGTTTTCCTATTATATCGTTAGGGAATTGTTATTAAAAGCAAAGAATTCTACTTACTAGTAGTATTGTCCTATATTCTACTTATAAAATCCATAATTAATTATGTAAGTACGCTATTAAGAGGAATTGTACTAACGGAGGCCCCGAAAGTACGGCCGTACTTAACGTACTCTCGAGTAGTTTTCTAGTCTTTAAGGGTACGAGCTAGACAACTAAAGTCGTCGACTTCTTTCCCGTAGTATTAGAATATAAGATAGTAAGATCTATTAGGCGTAGAGCGACACGTAGAGAAGAGCCTATAGAACATCCGGGCTTACGTCGCTATAAGCATACCGTATGCTTACATATACGCGTACACCTTAGCTGTTATTATTCTACTAGCGAGGACCTTCTACCCGTTAGTTATACCGCTATCTTTTTTCTCTTACCCGTATTTACGAATACGATAGTAGTATATTCGGATCGAGCCGATAGAACGCTCGGGGAAAAGCTAGTCGTAGATAGCGTACTAGGACATTCTAAGGTACTCTCTAGCGTTAATAAGCTTAGCCTCGTCCGCTACGGACTAACATTTCGCGCCCTGTTTCGAACGCTACCCTAGAGTAAGCTTTATACCTATAGCGGGCGTACTCGCTACTAGGCTACCGGTAACGGCGGGATTCTTTCCGGTAATATTACTTCTCCCGGGGGTTACGGCATCGAAGATAAAAGCGTCGTAGGCGAGCGCGGAACGAGAACCTATCTAATATAAGATAAGCTACTATACTACTAGAATAGGGTTACTAGGTACTATCTAATTAATCTTACGTTTACGTTTTCTTCCTTATAGCTACGCTATAGATAGAGTCGAACTAGTAATACTAAAGCGAGTAGAGAAGACAGCGAGCGAGGTCGCTTTTTAATAGCTAACAAAGCGCGTTAAAGTACCGCGGATTGTCTTATATCGAACGAGAGTGTCCTATTAGCCCGTAGTATGTCTCGGAGCGAGGGATAGGTCTAACGTATATTAAGCGATATGTAATTTCGGGCTAGGCTAGTCCGCGTGTCGGACGGAACTAACGTATAGTAAGACATCTTATAGTAATTAGAAAAACTAGTCGACGGGTAAAGGAACGCTCGATTATTATCGTCGCGAAGGTCTAAAAGGACAAACTAGGCTTAGTACGGATTCGATTAGTTAAGGTCGTAATTAGATTCCGAGTCGTAGTTAGATTCCGAGTCCGATTCTATTTTAATATTAATGCCCGATCGTACCGTCTAGTACTACTCTACTAATCGCTAATAGACACTCTATAGACTATACTAATAACGGGTAGGGCTTCGGATATAACCTCGTAGATGTTTAAAATCTTAGAAAGACTAAAATTTATCGAGGATGCTAAGAATGTCTACCTACGCATTACTGTTAGTATTATAGCTAAGCGGACCTCCTATACCGACCCCGTACTCCGCCGCGAACAAGCCTATCTTTAGTATAGCCGATAGGTTTAGATTTCTCTCTTCTATGCTACTTTTCTTCTTTACGGCTAGATTACGCTAAAAGACTACTCGCTATACATCTATAGGTACGATGTCGTTAGTAGGGATTATAGTATACCGTATAGACGGGCTTCTATCTATAGTATCTAGGCCGCCGATGTCCTATATCGTAAGCCGTAGCTCGGAAGTTAAATCTAGGCGACGGTAGTATCGTAGGCGGATATACGGACCGTAGAAAGACGTACTAGTATACTAAGTATAATAGCCGATTAGCACGATAGAAGTTCCCGTAGGAAGATAATAGTAAGCTTTCGGAATTGTCCTATAGCGAAGAAACCTATCCGCCTCCTTATATGTCTACCGATACCTATAGTAAGCATATTCGCCCTATCTATAGATTTTCGTAAGGACGAGGAGTAGACTAGACTTCCTGTCGTATTATTTAGCTTCTCC
Source organism: Ramularia endophylla (assembly GCA_002116395.1). Taxonomy (NCBI): domain Eukaryota; kingdom Fungi; phylum Ascomycota; class Dothideomycetes; order Mycosphaerellales; family Mycosphaerellaceae; genus Ramularia; species Ramularia endophylla. The sequence continues at coordinate 6,960 of KZ109493.1, read as the reverse complement.
TAAAACACCTTTAATTCTATAAATATGCTTACCGCTTAGTACAAAGTTCTATAACCCTATAAAAGAACTAGTAATAACTACGCCTCGCTTACTAACGAAATTAAGTTCGCCCCTAGAAACCTCGATTAAGCTTTTTCTTTCTTTAGGGCGGTCTACTAACCTTATTATTACTAATCTAGGTCGCGCTACGTTCTCGTATAGGTCTTTCCTCTATACCTCGTAGCTAAGGGTATTGTCGTAAAATGTCTTCTACTCTAATGATCTAGCGCCCTTTAGCGTCTAGAATTATCCGAAATTGCTATAGGTTTAGATATACTTTAAAACTTATGCTTGTCTCTAACGTAGTATAGACCTTATTAGGAAGCTCTATCTTAGGGATAAAAAACACGACGTCCTCGACGGTACCCGAGTCCTAGGAAATCCGAAACTATTACTAAAGGAAATCGAACCTATATATGTTAGCTTTATACCCTATAAAAGACTTGTTATAGTACCTATCGAAGGCGGAGAAACTCTAATAGCACTCGGAGCTAGATCCTCTTATAATAGCTATACGGTCTAGCCGGGAGTCCCTCGACCGAACAGAGAGATTAATCTTATACTAGACGAAGAACTATCTTTTAAGGAGTAGAAACTTGAAATCTATAAGGCTAGGTTATAGTCCTACTATATCTATGCCTAAAGACCCCCGCTCGCTACTCCTAATTACGCGAAACAGGTTAAGCGCGGCTTCGTACGCTATAGCCTAGTCTACCTAGTTAGTTAGGCGGATAAACCTAGTAAAACGGGTCGTTAAAGGTCTCTAGTATTAAAACTCTACTCTAGTCTATAGATTAATATACGCTAGAACTTCGCCGATAGTATACTTACGGATACGCGATATTGCCTTAAGTAGTAGAGAAAGTAGTATACGGTACGGTGTAATGTTCTAGTTAATGCTACCGTATATACCTAGTAGTAACATATATGTTCTTAAATCGTTAACATTAACGGGAACATTATTTTTATAAGTTTCGTCCTATATAAAGGTATTATCCTCCTAGATTAGCGCCGCCGTAAGCTAATCGTAGTTTAGAATAACGTCGATAAAGGTAGGATCGGCTACTAAAATGCCGATATAGAAGGCTATATAGCGCTATTAAGCGGCGTTTGTTTAGTATACCTAGTGTCCTACTCTAAGTTTTACTATACTCTTAATTTTAAAGAGGAGTAGCTAGCTCGCGATGTCTAAATGACGACGCTAGTATACATTAAAGTATCTCTCGGCGAAAGTAGTGTTAATATTATACTCCTTAGTATAGTCGATAGAACAATCGGCTAAACTAAACTTAAACGCGCGGACGAAGTATAGTAAGTGTCTAAGGATTAAACAGACGTCGCCCTTAAACCTAGCTCTACGACATTGAATAATACGAGGGTAGGCTTTTTCGAGAGGTTCTAATATTCCGTTGTCGTAGATGTAAAGTAGTATAAGAAGAAGAAGAAGAAGAAGTATAAGAACTTAAAGCTACTTAGCCTCTACCGTCGATTATAGTTACGCTAGGACACATTAGGCGTGTTGCCTTTAATAACCTATTATACCTACTACCGTATATTGCCTCCCGAGGTCCTTCTTAGGCGCTCCTCTAAAGTAACTAGCGTAATGACTAAAATTTAGAGTTAGTACTTAATAACTCTACTTAACATAGAAGTAACGTACCTTATACTTAGTACCTTATAAGTAGGTACGTTTACCTATATCTTCTACGAGGAAGACTTTAAGGCATAAGTAGGAACTTCTCTAAATCTATCGGGCTAAGAAGTAGATAGGCATAGACTAGGACTATAAGGAAAATGCCTAAAATCTAATTAGAGGTATATATACTATACCTTAATTATACCTTTACTTAATAGCTCCCCGTAGCTTTCTCGGCTCTATATTAGAAACATATAACTATATCTAAGCCTTTTCCCGGACCGTAATTCCTACCTAACTTATAAGTATTAACCGGACTCTATCCCTTCTCTACTATAGATTAGTCTTTCTAAGTTAGACGACGGCGGGAAGGCTTAGCTAGCGTTACGATATCGTCTACATCCCGCTTACGTTTATCGCCTTAGTCTCTAGCCTTTAGCTTGCTCCGGATATTATTAAGCTGTTCCTTATAGCGTACTTTCTCTCTATTATAAGACCCCGAAGATTTCTACTACTTTTTAAGCGATCTAAGCCGACTTCTTGTTACTTAATTAAACTAACCCGCTAGCTCTAGTAGCTCCTTTACGCGCTCGGCATACTCGTTCTAGTTCTTTTTATACTCCGCTACCTTGTCTTTAAGGTTATTATTCTACTCCTAAAGGAGTTACGTTTTGCCTTACTTATAGTCCTAAGTAACCCTACTGTCCTCTCGACAAGCTTCTAGCTATACGATAATGTCGGGTATAAAGTAGATATTACTCTTAGGGCGTAGCTTATATAAGTAATAGCTTCCTTACGTAGCGTCGTAGATATCGAGCTACGAAATATCGCTCTACTAGTATAATGTAACTATAGAGTAAGAGGGAAGGCTTAATATGTTAGCTAGCGTAGGTCTAGGCTCCGTTAGTATAGTACGGCGAGCTAAAGACGTAGGTAAGCGGGCTAAGTAGGAATACGGGCGGGCTAATTTGTTACGGTATTTAGGATTAGAAGTAGTATCCTAGCCGAATTATCCTATATCCTAGTAGTTTATGCTTTAAAGAAGTATATACTAGGAGTCTAGGAGACTTATAGACGTCTTTACTAGGCTACTAAGACGATAATGTAAGCATTTTAAAGGTCTAAGGTACGATAGTAGCGTACTGTTAGCGCATTGTCTAGTAGAAAGGTTAGGTATATATATATACTTAAGCGCCTTCGGCTATAATAAAAGTAGTCGAAGTAGGTAAATTATAACTCCTTAGGTACCTAGTTATAAGGGTATAAACAGGTCTATTTAAGGGAGACGGAGGATATCGAGGCCTTCGAAACTAGTAGGCTAGTAGCTCGTCTATGTTATTCGGTTCCTATATGTCTCTAAATAATATTATAAGCTATAGTAGCGTAAAGTATACGAGTCGAAACACCTATTACTACGGAAAGAGGATAAGGCCCTAGTTCCTAAGCTACGGGAAGAGGCGGGAAGAGCCGGATAGGACTTTACGTTTTAATTTTACGTATGTCTATTCTCTATAAAAGCTACTACTATATATTATTGTTTTCTCTTTTAGGTTATACGAGAAACACTATTCTTCTATCTCGATAATAGTTGCTACTCTTACTACTATACTTCTATGTCGTACGTATCGATGCGGTATAAAGATACTTCTCGCTACGAGAATTATTCTCGAGCTCTAGATATAGACACGAAACCGTCTATCTACTACGTAGTCTCGAATACTATCTCCGCTTCCGAAGAATGTACTAAAGTCTCGAGTATTACGGTAGACGGCGGTATGTTCTAGTAGCTTCTCTACCGACGTAGACGTCTTCTATAGCTATATAAGACAAGTAATACCTATAGCGCTAGCTCGTTATTACTCCGAAACTAGAGGTAGGTCTTATCCCTTATCGTATTTAGAGCTTTAAAAGGAGTATCTTCTAACTACGGACATCCTTATCTTCTCTATTACGTCGTATTAGGCTATAAACAAGATAAGCTTAATCTAAGAATAGAAAGAAAAGCGAGCTACTAGTTAAGTAAGGATGAAGGCGAATAAGCTAAAGTTCTATAATCTAAGCGGTCGCGAGGTTAGGGAGGCGGAGTAGACGAGGCTTATAGGGCATAGTAGCTCCTATTACTATAAACCTAAAGGTATTCTAATAAGCCGTCGATGAAGCCGCTTTGCCGCGTACTAAATACCTATATAGGAACTACGAACCGTATAAATAATTAGGAGCGAAGCTTTTAGTAGTAGGTTACCTCCGTATAGAGTCGTAACTCCGTTAGGGTAGATAGTAGTCGTATACGGTTGTCTACGATAGAATACGAGTATGTACTAATTTAGGTATAGATATTAGTCGTACTAACGGTTGTTAACGCGAGTGTTACGATAGCTATTTCGGATCCTAACTTAAGCTCTCGAGATCTAATCGGGAGGGGCTAAAGGGCTATTAAGTCCCTAGCTAAACTATTCCTATACTATACGACGGAACTAAAACTTACGGGATCGCTATTTAGATAGTCGGTAGGCTTCTATAACGCCGCGGTGTTATCGGCCCGTTACGATCTATGTCCGAGACTACCTTACCGTCCTCGCTAGATCGATCGGATTTTCTATAGATTAGGACTTTACTAAAACGATCGCGCTCCCTCTCGGCCGGCGGCGTATCGAGCCTAATACTTACGAGTCGACAATTATACTAATCGCTAAAAGCTCGGTAGTTCTCTCGAAAGATTTACCGGCTAGCCGGAAACATACGGTTACTACTACCTAATAAAGAAGTTTACTTTACCGACTAGTACGGTCTAGATTTTAGCTAGCTATGCTTATAATAGTAAAATAATACTTACTATATAAGGCATCGACCGTTATAATGCCTTCCGGTAGGTTACATCCTTTTAAAAAGTAGGATACTTCTTACGAACGAGTAATATGTTTTAATTTCTGTTCCCTAATTCCTAAAAGCCCTACTCTTATAAAACGATTAATAGGGAGTTATTACCGAAGGCGGGCCTAGTTATAGACAATCGCTTCTATATAGGTCTTAGAGCTCTTTGTTTACTACAACTTCTATATATAACCTATATACATACATATACGACCTATATACGTAATATGTATAACATAATACGTAAGTCTACATCTACGTAAAGCAAACAAGTACGTTAAACGCTATATGTCTTAAATTTCTTTATACTTACGAGTACTACTATAAGTAGTTACTTATGCTTATATATAGCGAAGCAGTCTAGTAAAGCGCTACACCTACACCTTATACACTTTCTATATTACTTTACTAATATAACTAAATCATCTAAGAATACCTAGACTAAGACTAAAGCTTAATATAGAGTCTCCTTATGTTATTATTACTATTAACCCTAGCGGAACATCTTTCACCGTCCCGGCTAGCATCTTCTAAGCGAGATCCGGCTTAATTAACGCCTCTATAACACGCCGGGAGAACATAGGCTAGGGGGTCTTATCGCTTAACCTCTAGTACTTAGCCCGTAACGACAACATAAAAGCGGTAGTAAAGCTAAGGGATGTTCGCGCCGAGACTTAGGAGCATTACGTATTCTACGTTCTAGAGGCTATAGATTTTATACTATAGCTAAAGAGCGAGTCCGATGCTAGCGACTCCCTAAATACCGAGCTACGTTAAGCGATCGACGTTATTATTCTTTATATCTAGCTTAATAACCTAGATGTATTCTTAGCCTCTATAACTATGCTTTCTAACCTTATCGACGACATAGGCGACTTTCTAGACTCTTTAGCGCTTTCGACGATCTTAAGTAGTCTTATAAGTAATACCTAGAGCGAGCCTAACATAAAGAGATACTCTAGTCGCTTAACTTCGTTTATAGCTAAAGTAGTAGTAGGAGACTATAAGCTAGGTGTTAAAGCTAGAAATTCCGAGCTAGAGTCTTAGCTAGTAAGCTAAGAGGCGTTACGGGTCTTAGTAGAGGAGATAGCCTCTACTATTAAAGCCGCTAACACTACTCTAGGCCTAACCGTCTAGAAGATATACGAGGGAGAAGCAGTTTTTAAGAAGTATACTATCGTCGAGAATCTCCTTAGGGATCTAGAAGACTAAGTCGTAGTAAACGTTAATCTTCGGAGCAGAATCGACGAGCTTAATAAAGAGTATACAGACTAGATTAACAAGCTTTATAGCTCTTACGTATAATAGAAGTATAATTAGTAGACGTATATTAATAACGAGTTGTAGCTTAGAAACGCGGAGGAGAAGCGGAGTATAGCATTCCGAGCGAAGCTCGAGCTTACTAAGGACGACATTAATCGTTCCCTTATAGAGTTAGGCAAGAAGAGGTATCTAGTACCTATAGAAAGCAGGCAAGTTAGTAGCGAGTTCTCTAACTCTAAGTCTACGGTCTACGTACAGACTACCCTAGGGAACAAGCTCGAGTATGCTAAGCATAGTTATAAGAGATACGCTAAAGAAGTAGAGCTTCTATCGGACGATAGATGTACGAAGCGTACCCGTACGACTTCCTAGACTAATGATTTGTTTATCGACCTCGAGCTCTTCGAAGCGGGGGACGACGATAAGGAAGAAGATGTCTTTACCGAGTTTACGAACTTATAATTAAGATATAACAGTAAGGATAAGGGCTATAGGATAGTTATATAGATATAGGCAAGAAGTAATTCTAGAGAGTTGTTTTGTTTTAGGTACTATAATAGAGACGTAGTTCTACTTCTTATTAGTAAGATAATATTATACAATATCTCTAGGCAGAATTATCGTATAAACTAGAGAAATGTAGTTATAATAAAGACTTTTTAGGAATAGGTATAAGGTATAAAAAGAAGCGAACGCCTTTATTTTGTAAATGCTAATACGTATACCTTAATAACTATAGGCCCCTCTTAAGATACCGTACCTTACCTACCTTAAGATAATAAGAAAAGGCCGAGGTTACCTAAGGTACTTTCTATGTCCGGCACTTACCGAGCTTAACGTTCCTAACTACCCTATATAATTCTCGTATAGTGCTCTTAGAACGTCTAAATTAGGTCCCTCCGGCGGATAAGGAAGTATAGAGGAAACACACCTATTAGTATTACTATGTATGCTATAATAATAGCTATATAGAGTAGATCGCAAACAAATCGGTATATAGCGTACGATTAATGAAATCCTCCGGCTTAGGCGAGAGTATACTACGGGAAGCGAATTGGTAAGGGGGACAAAGACGCTAATAAGGGACTATACTACTTGCTTTGTTACTACCGTTTCGTTAACACCGCTATTTAATAAAATAAGGCGATTTT